>CAUVYM010000534.1:7500-15000 GCA_963556165.1 Tipula helvola
AAATATTGTTTAATACAATATTGTAAATATAATAAAATATTTACATATCAAAAATTGTTAAATAATAATTTATTTAGCGAATATTAGTGACCCTCAACCATATGTGGTCCAAGCAGAGTATTATATACTATTAGCATGGACCGCAATGTGCGTTCAAAATGTTGATGTTCATGTGTCCTGCAGTTCACATAACTTCACGCAGTTTGCTGCGTTCTTCATCGACCCACGAGCCTAGTGATCCCCCGCTAAGAGTGATTATTTGTTTTATGTTTAGAAATAAAAACCAGTCTTTTCCATTCAAAAAGCGAAATACTTCAATCCTTAATATAATATTATCATTGATAAATTTATATTTGCAGAACTTCTGAAATGGTCAATTATTTTTATTCAATGTTTTGATCTTTAATTCTTTAATGATCCTTCCGCAGGTTCACCTACGGAAACCTTGTTACGACTTTTACTTCCTCTAAATATACAAGTTCGGTCAACTTTGGTAAAACAACCACAACACAAGAAGCATCACGGTGATCACCTCCGAGGACCTCACTAACATATTCAATCGGTAGTAGCGACGGGCGGTGTGTACAAAGGGCAGGGACGTAATCAATGCGAGCTTATGACCCGCACTTACTGGGAATTCCAGGTTTATGTGAACAGTTTCAGTCCACAATCCCAACCACGAAGGTGGTTCAGCGGTTTACCCGGTCTTTTTAGACTAGGAGGACACGTTGATACCTTCATTGTAGCGCGCGTGCAGCCCAGGACATCTAAGGGCATCACAGACCTGTTATTGCTCAATCTCATATTGCTAGACGCAATTTGTCTATTTAAGAAGCAAGTGTCTTATTAGGACAAACCACCAGGTATGACTCCACTTACAAACAACTCTTACGTATTAAAACCACACCTCGTTAGAAGCATAGTATAACAGAGGCAAAAATGTCTGCAAAGTTTCTACACCATAACCCTGCCGGCATCTAGTTAAGAAATTTGAGTCTCGTTCGTTATCGGAATTAACCAGACAAATCACTCCACGAACTAAGAACGGCCATGCACCACCACCCATAGATTCGAGAAAGAGCTATTAATCTGTCTTACTCATTTATGTTCGGACCTGGTAAGTTTCCCCGTGTTGAGTCAAATTAAGCCGCAGGCTCCACTCCTGGTGGTGCCCTTCCGTCAATTCCTTTAAGTTTCAACTTTGCAACCATACTTCCCCCGGAGCCCAAAAGCTTTGGTTTCCCGGAAAGCGACTGAAAGAGCCATATATGTAGCTCCATCCAATTGCTAGCTGGCATCGTTTATGGTTAGAACTAGGGCGGTATCTGATCGCCTTCGAACCTCTAACTTTCGTTCTTGATTAATGAAAACATCTTTGGCAAATGCTTTCGCTTATGTTAGTCTTACGACGGTCCACGAATTTCACCTCTCGCGCCGTAATACTAATGCCCCCAACTGCTTCTATTAATCATTACGTCTTGATCTAAAAACCAATTGAAAATAGAACAGACGTCTTATTCCATTATTCCATGCAGAGAATATTTAGGCACAAATGGCCTGCTTTAAGCACTCTAATTTGTTCAAAGTAATTGTACTGTTCTAGACCAGCACTCGGTAAAGAGCACTAATTTAGATTTATTACGCGGATAAACTTACGTTTAAGCCACTACAGTAATACGTCATAGCATCAAGATGATGTACGAACCCAGTTACGGTGTACCACCTGTGCTTGACACAAGTTCAACTACGAACGTTTTAACCGCAACAACTTTAATATACGCTATTGGAGCTGGAATTACCGCGGCTGCTGGCACCAGACTTGCCCTCCAATTGTTCCTTGTTAAAGGATTTAAAGTGTACTCATTCCAATTACAGGGCCTCGGATTGAGTCCTGTATTGTTATTTTTCGTCACTACCTCCCCGTGCTGGGATTGGGTAATTTACGCGCCTGCTGCCTTCCTTAGATGTGGTAGCCGTTTCTCAGGCTCCCTCTCCGGAATCGAACCCTGATTCCCCGTTACCCGTTGCAACCATGGTAGTCCTAGATACTACCATCAATAGTTGATAGGGCAGACATTTGAAAGATCTATCGCCGGTACTGGACCATGCGATCTACATGTTATTCAGATTCATCTTATTAACGACACAGTATATAAATATACCTTAATGTATCGATTGATTTTAATCTAATAAAAGCACACGTTCCTTGCGGTCCGTGATTATGTGCATGTATTAGCTCTAGAATTACCACAGTTATCCATGTAACTATGTATACGATCTAATAAATCATAACTGATATACTGAGCCTTTTGCGGTTTCACTGTTCGAGAGTGTGTACTTAGACATGCATGGCTTAATCTTTGAGACAAGCATATAACTACTGGCAGGATCAACCAGAATGTAAATTATGATTTTGCTCATAAAATTGTAATCATTTTATGAACTAATTTATAACTTTTCGTATTAAATTTAATTTCAAACCAATACAATTCATATGATAAACTTAGGTTTATTCGTTTAATTTTTTTCATTAAAGGTGCAAATATTTATTTGTTCCTATTTCCAATTATATGTGAATAGGAATTTTGTTCTTACTGATACAAAATTCTCACATTAACCAAATAAAATATCAAGATTCGAAATTCATTAAAAAATAAATTTTTAAATTTTTTTTTTTTTTCTCATCTCAATATACTTACAGACCAAACGAATAACAAAATCAAAAAACAAAATTTTTTTTTTTTTTTAATACAAATTTTTGTTCTCGCTTTGTTTTAATGTGTTAATAAATCTAATACAAAATTATTTTTATCATAAAAAATAAAATTTTTTTTTTTTTTATAATCCAAATTTTTGTTCTCGCTTTGTGATTTTCATACATACATTTTCATACATTTATTTTTATCATAAAAAATAAAAAAATTTTTTTTTTTATAATCCAAATTTTTGTTCTCGCTTTGTGATTTTCATGTTAAAGTAAAGAGCACAACATAAAAAATGAAACCATCGGATTTTTTTTTTTTTTGAAAAATTCAAAATTCATTATTTATTTATCGATTTGCTTATAATTTACCACATGAATTTATTAAATGTGTTAATAAATCTAATACAAAATTATTTTTATCATAAAAAATAATTTTTTTTTTTTTTTTATAATCCAAATTTTTGTTCTCGCTTTGTTATTTTCATGTTAAAGTAAAGAGCACAACATAAAAAATGAAACCATCGAATTTTTTTTTTTTTTCAAAAATTCAAAATTCATTATTTATTATCGATTTGCTTATAATTAACCACATGAATTTATTAAATGTGTTAATAAATCTAATACATAATTATTATAAACAATAAACAACGAATAAACAAAATTATTTTTATCACAAAATTATTTTTATCATAAAAAATAAAAAACATTTTTTTTTTATAATCCAAATTTTTGTTCTCGCTTTGTGATTTTCATGTTAAAGTAAAGAGCACAACATAAAAAATGAAACCATCGGATTTAAATGGAAAAAATACCAACAACACATAGTGTTCCCAAGCAGTCAACCATCTAAGTACTAACTATGCCCAATGTTGTTTGACTTCGGTGATCGGACGAGAACCGGTACGTAAACATGGTATGGTCGTTGACTACAGGAATATTATGTTAGGTCGCAATTATGTATGTCAATATCTTTTGTTTCATTTTAAACATGTTACATTTTATATACAACTTTGACTTATATGTGAACATAATAAGATCGTATATTACATTTAACATTATTATTATTTATACGACCAATCTATGATTAAAGCATGTTTTAGGTATCAGTATGATGGCAGATCAGTAAAGAGCACAACATAAAAAATGAAACCATCGGATTTTTTTTTTTTTTGAAAAATTCAAAATTCATTATTTATTTATCGATTTGCTTATAATTTACCACATGAATTTATTAAATGTGTTAATAAATCTAATACAAAATTATTTTTATCATAAAAAATAATTTTTTTTTTTTTTTTATAATCCAAATTTTTGTTCTCGCTTTGTTATTTTCATGTTAAAGTAAAGAGCACAACATAAAAAATGAAACCATCGAATTTTTTTTTTTTTTCAAAAATTCAAAATTCATTATTTATTATCGATTTGCTTATAATTAACCACATGAATTTATTAAATGTGTTAATAAATCTAATACATAATTATTATAAACAATAAACAACGAATAAACAAAATTATTTTTATCATAAAAAATAAAATTTTTTTTTTTTTTATAATCCAAATTTTTGTTCTCGCTTTGTGATTTTCATACATACATTTTCATACATTTATTTTTATCATAAAAAATAAAAAAAATTTTTTTTTTATAATCCAAATTTTTGTTCTCGCTTTGTGATTTTCATGTTAAAGTAAAGAGCACAACATAAAAAATGAAACCATCGGATTTTTTTTTTTTTTGAAAAATTCAAAATTCATTATTTATTTATCGATTTGCTTATAATTTACCACATGAATTTATTAAATGTGTTAATAAATCTAACACAAAATTATTTTTATCATAAAAAATAATTTTTTTTTTTTTTTTATAATCCAAATTTTTGTTCTCGCTTTGTTATTTTCATGTTAAAGTAAAGAGCACAACATAAAAAATGAAACCATCGATTTTTTTTTTTTTTTCAAAAATTCAAAATTCATTATTTATTATCGATTTGCTTATAATTAACCACATGAATTTATTAAATGTGTTAATAAATCTAATACATAATTATTTTTATCATAAAAAATAAAAAATTTTTTTTTTTTATAATCCAAATTTTTGTTCTCGCTTTGTGATTTTCATGTTAAAGTAAAGAGCACAACATAAAAAATGAAACCATCGGATTTTTTTTTTTTTTGAAAAATTCAAAATTCATTATTTATAGATAAATATATTATAAAATAGATAAAATTAAATGTGTTAATAAATCTAATACAAAATTATTTTTATCATAAAAAATAAAAAACATTTTTTTTTTATAATCCAAATTTTTGTTCTCGCTTTGTGATTTTCATGTTAAAGTAAAGAGCACAACATAAAAAATGAAACCATCGGATTTAAATGGAAAAAATACCAACAACACATAGTGTTCCCAAGCAGTCAACCATCTAAGTACTAACTATGCCCAATGTTGTTTGACTTCGGTGATCGGACGAGAACCGGTACGTAAACATGGTATGGTCGTTGACTACAGGAATATTATGTTAGGTCGCAATTATGTTGTCAATATCTTTTGTTTCATTTTAAACATGTTACATTTTATATACAACTTTGACTTATATGTGAACATAATAAGATCGTATATTACATTTAACATTATTATTATTTATACGACCAATCTATGATTAAAGCATGTTTTAGGTATCAGTATGATGGCTGATATTCCCTATTCACACTACTCCACCCGTAACTATGTCGTTTACAATTTGGCTTTATATTCATAAATGATCTCTTAACATATAAAATGAATCCATCGGATTTTTTTTTTTTGAAAAATTCAAAATTCATTATTTATTATCGATTTGCTTATAATTAACCACATGAATTTATTAAATGTGTTAATAAATCTAATACATAATTATTTTTATCATAAAAAATAAATTTTTTTTTTTTTATAATCCAAATTTTTGTTCTCGCTTTGTGATTTTCATGTTAAAGTAAAGAGCACAACATAAAAAATGAAACCATCGGATTTTTTTTTTTTCAAAAATTCAAAATTCATTATTTATTTATCGATTTGCTTATAATTAACCACATGAATTTATTAAATGTGTTAATAAATCTAATACATAATTATTTTTATCATAAAAAATAAAATTTTTTTTTTTTATAATCCAAATTTTTGTTCTCGCTTTGTGATTTTCATGTTAAAGTAAAGAGCACAACATAAAAAATGAAACCATCGGATTTTTTTTTTTTCAAAAATTCAAAATTCATTATTTATTTATCGATTTGCTTATAATTAACCACATGAATTTATTAAATGTGTTAATAAATCTAATAAAAAATTATTTTTATCATAAAAAATAATTTTTTTTTTTTTTTATAATCCAAATTTTTGTTCTCGCTTTGTGATTTTCATGTTAAAGTAAATTTGCTTATAATTAACCACATGAATTTATTAAATGTGTTAATAAATCTAATACATAATTATTTTTATCATAAAAAATAAATTTTTTTTTTTTTATAATCCAAATTTTTGTTCTCGCTTTGTGATTTTCATGTTAAAGTAAAGAGCACAACATAAAAAATGAAACCATCGGATTTTTTTTTTTTCAAAAATTCAAAATTCATTATTTATTTATCGATTTGCTTATAATTAACCACATGAATTTATTAAATGTGTTAATAAATCTAATACATAATTATTTTTATCATAAAAAATAAAATTTTTTTTTTTTATAATCCAAATTTTTGTTCTCGCTTTGTGATTTTCATGTTAAAGTAAAGAGCACAACATAAAAAATGAAACCATCGGATTTTTTTTTTTTCAAAAATTCAAAATTCATTATTTATTTATCGATTTGCTTATAATTAACCACATGAATTTATTAAATGTGTTAATAAATCTAATAAAAAATTATTTTTATCATAAAAAATAATTTTTTTTTTTTTTTATAATCCAAATTTTTGTTCTCGCTTTGTGATTTTCATGTTAAAGTAAAGAGCACAACATAAAAAATGAAACCATCGGATTTAAATGGAAAAAATACCAACAACACATAGTGTTCCCAAGCAGTCAACCATCTAAGTACTAACTATGCCCAATGTTGTTTGACTTCGGTGATCGGACGAGAACCGGTACGTAAACATGGTATGGTCGTTGACTACAGGAATATTATGTTAGGTCGCAATTATGTATGTCAATATCTTTTGTTTCATTTTAAACATGTTACATTTTATATACAACTTTGACTTATATGTGAACATAATAAGATCGTATATTACATTTAACATTATTATTATTTATACGACCAATCTATGATTAAAGCATGTTTTAGGTATCAGTATGATGGCTGATATTCCCTATTCACACTACTCCACCCGTAACTATGTCGTTTACAATTTGGCTTTATATTCATAAATGATCTCTTAACATAAAAAATGAATCCATCGGATTTTTTTTTTTTTTGAAAAATTCAAAATTCATTATTTATTTATCGATTTGCTTATAATTAACCACATGAATTTATTAAATGTGTTAATAAATCTAATAAAAAATTATTTTTATCATAAAAAATAAATTTTTTTTTTTTTTTATAATCCAAATTTTTGTTCTCGCTTTGTGATTTTCATGTTAAAGTAAATTTGCTTATAATTAACCACATGAATTTATTAAATGTGTTAATAAATCAAATACAAAATTATTTTTATCATAAAAAATAAAAATTTTTTTTTTTTTATAATCCAAATTTTTGTTCTCGCTTTGTGATTTTCATGTTAAAGTAAAGAGCACAACATAAAAAATGAAACCATCGGATTT
>CAUVYM010000534.1:20000-27500 GCA_963556165.1 Tipula helvola
AATATGCTTAAATTCAGGAGGTAATCACATATGAGTTGAAGTCACAATTATTGTTAATAATTATAAAACGGATTTTAAAAACTACATCATAAATTATTATATAAATGACTTGCGTCTTTTACCGATTTATTATTACACAAATATTGTTTAATACAATATTGTAAATATAATAAAATATTTACATATCAAAAATTGTTAAATAATAATTTATTTAGCGAATATTAGTGACCCTCAACCATATGTGGTCCAAGCAGAGTATTATATACTATTAGCATGGACCGCAATGTGCGTTCAAAATGTTGATGTTCATGTGTCCTGCAGTTCACATAACTTCACGCAGTTTGCTGCGTTCTTCATCGACCCACGAGCCTAGTGATCCCCCGCTAAGAGTGATTATTTGTTTTATGTTTAGAAATAAAAACCAGTCTTTTCCATTCAAAAAGCGAAATACTTCAATCCTTAATATAATATTATCATTGATAAATTTATATTTGCAGAACTTCTGAAATGGTCAATTATTTTTATTCAATGTTTTGATCTTTAATTCTTTAATGATCCTTCCGCAGGTTCACCTACGGAAACCTTGTTACGACTTTTACTTCCTCTAAATATACAAGTTCGGTCAACTTTGGTAAAACAACCACAACACAAGAAGCATCACGGTGATCACCTCCGAGGACCTCACTAACATATTCAATCGGTAGTAGCGACGGGCGGTGTGTACAAAGGGCAGGGACGTAATCAATGCGAGCTTATGACCCGCACTTACTGGGAATTCCAGGTTTATGTGAACAGTTTCAGTCCACAATCCCAACCACGAAGGTGGTTCAGCGGTTTACCCGGTCTTTTTAGACTAGGAGGACACGTTGATACCTTCATTGTAGCGCGCGTGCAGCCCAGGACATCTAAGGGCATCACAGACCTGTTATTGCTCAATCTCATATTGCTAGACGCAATTTGTCTATTTAAGAAGCAAGTGTCTTATTAGGACAAACCACCAGGTATGACTCCACTTACAAACAACTCTTACGTATTAAAACCACACCTCGTTAGAAGCATAGTATAACAGAGGCAAAAATGTCTGTAAAGTTTCTACACCATAACCCTGCCGGCATCTAGTTAAGAAATTTGAGTCTCGTTCGTTATCGGAATTAACCAGACAAATCACTCCACGAACTAAGAACGGCCATGCACCACCACCCATAGATTCGAGAAAGAGCTATTAATCTGTCTTACTCATTTATGTTCGGACCTGGTAAGTTTCCCCGTGTTGAGTCAAATTAAGCCGCAGGCTCCACTCCTGGTGGTGCCCTTCCGTCAATTCCTTTAAGTTTCAACTTTGCAACCATACTTCCCCCGGAGCCCAAAAGCTTTGGTTTCCCGGAAAGCGACTGAAAGAGCCATATATGTAGCTCCATCCAATTGCTAGCTGGCATCGTTTATGGTTAGAACTAGGGCGGTATCTGATCGCCTTCGAACCTCTAACTTTCGTTCTTGATTAATGAAAACATCTTTGGCAAATGCTTTCGCTTATGTTAGTCTTACGACGGTCCACGAATTTCACCTCTCGCGCCGTAATACTAATGCCCCCAACTGCTTCTATTAATCATTACGTCTTGATCTAAAAACCAATTGAAAATAGAACAGACGTCTTATTCCATTATTCCATGCAGAGAATATTTAGGCACAAATGGCCTGCTTTAAGCACTCTAATTTGTTCAAAGTAATTGTACTGTTCTAGACCAGCACTCGGTAAAGAGCACTAATTTAGATTTATTACGCGGATAAACTTACGTTTAAGCCACTACAGTAATACGTCATAGCATCAAGATGATGTACGAACCCAGTTACGGTGTACCACCTGTGCTTGACACAAGTTCAACTACGAACGTTTTAACCGCAACAACTTTAATATACGCTATTGGAGCTGGAATTACCGCGGCTGCTGGCACCAGACTTGCCCTCCAATTGTTCCTTGTTAAAGGATTTAAAGTGTACTCATTCCAATTACAGGGCCTCGGATTGAGTCCTGTATTGTTATTTTTCGTCACTACCTCCCCGTGCTGGGATTGGGTAATTTACGCGCCTGCTGCCTTCCTTAGATGTGGTAGCCGTTTCTCAGGCTCCCTCTCCGGAATCGAACCCTGATTCCCCGTTACCCGTTGCAACCATGGTAGTCCTAGATACTACCATCAATAGTTGATAGGGCAGACATTTGAAAGATCTATCGCCGGTACTGGACCATGCGATCTACATGTTATTCAGATTCATCTTATTAACGACACAGTATATAAATATACCTTAATGTATCGATTGATTTTAATCTAATAAAAGCACACGTTCCTTGCGGTCCGTGATTATGTGCATGTATTAGCTCTAGAATTACCACAGTTATCCATGTAACTATGTATACGATCTAATAAATCATAACTGATATACTGAGCCTTTTGCGGTTTCACTGTTCGAGAGTGTGTACTTAGACATGCATGGCTTAATCTTTGAGACAAGCATATAACTACTGGCAGGATCAACCAGAATGTAAATTATGATTTTGCTCATAAAATTGTAATCATTTTATGAACTAATTTATAACTTTTCGTATTAAATTTAATTTCAAACCAATACAATTCATATGATAAACTTAGGTTTATTCGTTTAATTTTTTTCATTAAAGGTGCAAATATTTATTTGTTCCTATTTCCAAATTATATGTGAATAGGAATTTTGTTCTTACTGATACAAAATTCTCACATTAACCAAATAAAATATCAAGATTCGAAATTCATTAAAAAATAAATTTTTAAATTTATTTTTTTTTTCTCATCTCAATATACTTACAGACCAACCGAATAACAAAATCAAAAAACAAAATTTTTTTTTTTTTTAATACAAATTTTTGTTCTCGCTTTGTTTTAATGTGTTAATAAATCTAATACAAAATTATTTTTATCATTAAAAATAAATTTTTTTTTTTTTTTATAATCCAAATTTTTGTTCTCGCTTTGTGATTTTCATACATACATTTTCATACATTTATTTTTATCATAAAAAATAAAAAAAATTTTTTTTTTATAATCCAAATTTTTGTTCTCGCTTTGTGATTTTCATGTTAAAGTAAAGAGCACAACATAAAAAATGAAACCATCGGATTTTTTTTTTTTTTTGAAAAATTCAAAATTCATTATTTATTTATCGATTTGCTTATAATTAACCACATGAATTTATTAAATGTGTTAATAAATCTAATACAAAATTATTTTTATCATAAAAAATATTTTTTTTTTTTTTTTTATAATCCAAATTTTTGTTCTCGCTTTGTTATTTTCATGTTAAAGTAAAGAGCACAACATAAAAAATGAAACCATCGAATTTTTTTTTTTTTCGAAATCCATTAACCACATGAATTTATTAAATGTGCTAATAAATCTAATACAAAATTATTTTTATCATAAAAAATAAATTTTTTTTTTTTTTATAATCCAAATTTTTGTTCTCGCTTTGTGATTTTCATGTTAAAGTAAAGAGCACAACATAAAAAATGAAACCATCGGATTTTTTTTTTTTTTGAAAAATTCAAAATTCATTATTTATTTATCGATTTGCTTATAATTAACCACTTGAATTTATTAAATGTGTTAATAAATCTAATACAAAATTATTTTTATCATAAAAAATAAAAAACATTTTTTTTTTATAATCCAAATTTTTGTTCTCGCTTTGTGATTTTCATGTTAAAGTAAAGAGCACAACATAAAAAATGAAACCATCGGATTTAAATGGAAAAAATACCAACAACACATAGTGTTCCCAAGCAGTCAACCATCTAAGTACTAACTATGCCCAATGTTGTTTGACTTCGGTGATCGGACGAGAACCGGTACGTAAACATGGTATGGTCGTTGACTACAGGAATATTATGTTAGGTCGCAATTATGTATGTCAATATCTTTTGTTTCATTTTAAACATGTTACATTTTATATACAACTTTGACTTATATGTGAACATAATAAGATCGTATATTACATTTAACATTATTATTATTTATACGACCAATCTATGATTAAAGCATGTTTTAGGTATCAGTATGATGGCTGATATTCCCTATTCACACTACTCCACCCGTAACTATGTCGTTTACAATTTGGCTTTATATTCATAAATGATCTCTTAACATAAAAAATGAATCCATCGGATTTTTTTTTTTTTTGAAAAATTCAAAATTCATTATTTATTTATCGATTTGCTTATAATTAACCACATGAATTTATTAAATGTGTTAATAAATCTAATAAAAAATTATTTTTATCATAAAAAATAAATTTTTTTTTTTTTTTATAATCCAAATTTTTGTTCTCGCTTTGTGATTTTCATGTTAAAGTAAATTTGCTTATAATTAACCACATGAATTTATTAAATGTGTTAATAAATCAAATACAAAATTATTTTTATCATAAAAAATAAAAAATTTTTTTTTTTTATAATCCAAATTTTTGTTCTCGCTTTGTGATTTTCATGTTAAAGTAAAGAGCACAACATAAAAAATGAAACCATCGGATTTTTTTTTTTTTTGAAAAATTCAAAATTCACTATTTATTTATCGATTTGCTTATAATTAACCACATGAATTTATTAAATGTGTTAATAAATCTAATACAAAATTATTTTTATCATAAAAAATAATTTTTTTTTTTTTTTTATAATCCAAATTTTTGTTCTCGCTTTGTGATTTTCATGTTAAAGTAAGCACAACATAAAAAATGAAACCATCGGATTTTTTTTTTTTTTTTTGAAAAATTCAAAATTCATTATTTATTATCGATTTGCTTATAATTAACCACATGAATTTATTAAATGTGTTAATAAATCTAATACATAATTATTTTTATCATGAAACCATCGGATTTTTTTTTTTTTGAAAAATTCAAAATTCATTATTTATTTATCGATTTGCTTATAATTAACCATATGAATTTATTAAATGTGTTAATAAATCTAATACAAAATTATTTTTATCATAAAAAATAAAAAACATTTTTTTTTTATAATCCAAATTTTTGTTCTCGCTTTGTGATTTTCATGTTAAAGTAAAGAGCACAACATAAAAAATGAAACCATCGGATTTAAATGGAAAAAATACCAACGACACATAGTGTTCCAAGCAGTCAACCATCTAAGTACTAACTATGCCCAATGTTGTTTGACTTCGGTGATCGGACGAGAACCGGTACGTAAACATGGTATGGTCGTTGACTACAGGAATATTATGTTAGGTCGCAATTATGTATGTCAAATCTTTTGTTTCATTTTAAACATGTTACATTTTATATACAACTTTGACTTATATGTGAACATAATAAGATCGTATATTACATTTAACCTTAATATTATTTATACTACCAATCTATGATTAGAGAATGTTTTAGGGATCAGTATGATGGCTGATATTCCCTATTCACACTACTCTACCCGTAACTATGTCGTTTACAATTTGGCTTTATATTCATAAATGATTATAAATAATTGATATATTTAAAATAAATCATTTTCTTTGAATTAGCTTAAGTTTTCTCTAATATTGAAAAATATAATTATATGTAAGAAATATTAATAAATGTTTGACATTTCTTAACAATACATACATATTACGTCTTCATCGTCAAAATTATAAATGTTTTATTATTAACATCTTGTTTTGCGACCAATCTTATTCTACTTTCTACTACTTAGTTCATCTTGTTTTAATATTATTTTTATATATTATATATAACGAATCTTCGATAGGAGGATGAGTCTAAAGGGATCGCAGTATGACGGCTGCTCTACCCTTCACAGCGCCTCCACCGATAACAATGTCGTTTGCAATTGATTCTGGGCTCAAAAATTGTTAATACCAATAATTTAATTGAATTTAATCGATAACTTCTATAAGCATAATAATAGCTAATAGACGTCTTTGATTAAACAATTTCAGTGGCATCAATTTAACCATACAGTATCGAATTATAGGTAAACCTACAATTCTAGTTAATAGTTCTAGTTAAAGTTATTGAATTTAGAAAAAAATAAAATAACAAATGCAAAAACTGCTGTAACACCCTGTAAACAAGTGGGAGGGAGTTGCGAAATATTTTTGCAATTATAAAACAATATGCTAAAGAACGACCAATCCTAAAAAGTCGCAAAAAAAATTTAGAAATATCGAAAAATGATGTATATTCAATTATGTAATATTTGCATTCAAAACCGGAAGTGCGTCACTGTAGTGTGCAAATTAATTATAATTCGCATAATTAGGCTAATATACACCATAATTACTGTTTGGAATATTTTTTTATTCAAAACAAAGCAAGTTATTGAATTTAGAAAAAAATAAAATAACAAATGCAAAAACTGCTGTAACACCCTGTAAACAAGTGGGAGGGAGTTGCGAAATATTTTTGCAATTATAAAACAATATGCTAAAGAACGACCAATCCTAAAAAGTCGCAAAAAAAATTTAGAAATATCGAAAAATGATGTATATTCAATTATGTAATATTTGCATTCAAAACCGGAAGTGCGTCACTGTAGTGTGCAAATTAATTATAATTCGCATAATTAGGCTAATATACACCATAATTACTGTTTGGAATATTTTTTTATTCAAAACAAAGCAAGTTATTGAATTTAGAAAAAAATAAAATAACAAATGCAAAAACTGCTGTAACACCCTGTAAACAAGTGGGAGGGAGTTGCGAAATATTTTTGCAATTATAAAACAATATGCTAAAGAACGACCAATCCTAAAAAGTCGCAAAAAAAATTTAGAAATATCGAAAAATGATGTATATTCAATTATGTAATATTTGCATTCAAAACCGGAAGTGCGTCACTGTAGTGTGCAAATTAATTATAATTCGCATAATTAGGCTAATATACACCATAATTACTGTTTGGAATATTTTTTTATTCAAAACAAAGCAAGTTATTGAATTTAGAAAAAAATAAAATAACAAATGCAAAAACTGCTGTAACACCCTGTAAACAAGTGGGAGGGAGTTGCGAAATATTTTTGCAATTATAAAACAATATGCTAAAGAACGACCAATCCTAAAAAGTCGCAAAAAAAATTTAGAAATATCGAAAAATGATGTATATTCAATTATGTAATATTTGCATTCAAAACCGGAAGTGCGTCACTGTAGTGTGCAAATTAATTATAATTCGCATAATTAGGCTAATATACACCATAATTACTGTTTGGAATATTTTTTTATTCAAAACAAAGCAAGTTATTGAATTTAGAAAAAAATAAAATAACAAATGCAAAAACTGCTGTAACACCCTGTAAACAAGTGGGAGGGAGTTGCGAAATATTTTTGCAATTATAAAACAATATGCTAAAGAACGACCAATCCTAAAAAGTCGCAAAAAAAATTTAGAAATATCGAAAAATGATGTATTCCATTTCATGCAGCTGGGCCCAAGCTTATCTATGGGAAAAATAGAAAATACGTTGT
>CAUVYM010000534.1:35000-37500 GCA_963556165.1 Tipula helvola
TTAATTATAAGCAAATCGATAAATAAATAATGAATTTTGAATTTTTGAAAAAAAAAAAAAATCCGATGGTTTCATTTTTTATGTTGTGCTCTTTACTTTAACATGAAAATCACAAAGCGAGAACAAAAATTTGGATTATAAAAAAAAAAAAAATTATTTTTTATGATAAAAATAATTATGTATTAGATTTATTAACACATTTAATAAATTCATGTGGTTAATTATAAGCAAATTTACTTTAACATGAAAATCACAAAGCGAGAACAAAAATTTGGATTATAAAAAAAAAAAAAAATTATTTTTTATGATAAAAATAATTTTTTATTAGATTTATTAACACATTTAATAAATTCATGTGGTTAATTATAAGCAAATCGATAAATAAATAATGAATTTTGAATTTTTGAAAAAAAAAAAATCCGATGGTTTCATTTTTTATGTTGTGCTCTTTACTTTAACATGAAAATTACAAAGCGAGAACAAAAATTTGGATTATAAAAAAAAAAAATTTTATTTTTTATGATAAAAATAATTATGTATTAGATTTATTAACACATTTAATAAATTCATGTGGTTAATTATAAGCAAATCGATAAATAAATAATGAATTTTGAATTTTTGAAAAAAAAAAAATCCGATGGTTTCATTTTTTATGTTGTGCTCTTTACTTTAACATGAAAATCACAAAGCGAGAACAAAAATTTGGATTATAAAAAAAAAAAAATTTTATTTTTTATGATAAAAATAATTTTTTATTAGATTTATTAACACATTTAATAAATTCATGTGGTTAATTATAAGCAAATTACGTTGATAAATGATAAAAATAATTTTTTATTAGATTTATTAACACATTTAATAAATTCATGTGGTTAATTATAAGCAAATCGATAAATAAATAATGAATTTTGAATTTTTGAAAAAAAAAAAAAAATCCGATGGTTTCATTTTTTATGTTGTGCTCTTTACTTTAACATGAAAATCACAAAGCGAGAACAAAAATTTGGATTATAAAAAAAAAAAAATTTATTTTTTATGATAAAAATAATTTTGTATTAGATTTATTAACACATTTAATAAATTCATGTGGTTAATTATAAGCAAATCGATAATAAATAATGAATTTTGAATTTTTGAAAAAAAAAAAAAATTCGATGGTTTCATTTTTTATGTTGTGCTCTTTACTTTAACATGAAAATAACAAAGCGAGAACAAAAATTTGGATTATAAAAAAAAAAAATTTTATTTTTTATGATAAAAATAATTATGTATTAGATTTATTAACACATTTAATAAATTCATGTGGTTAATTATAAGCAAATTTACTTTAACATGAAAATCACAAAGCGAGAACAAAAATTTGGATTACAAAAAAAAAAAAAAATTTATTTTTTATGATAAAAATAATTTTTTATTAGATTTATTAACACATTTAATAAATTCATGTGGTTAATTATAAGCAAATTTACTTTAACATGAAAATCACAAAGCGAGAACAAAAATTTGGATTACAAAAAAAAAAAAAAATTTATTTTTTATGATAAAAATAATTTTTTATTAGATTTATTAACACATTTAATAAATTCATGTGGTTAATTATAAGCAAATCGATAAATAAATAATGAATTTTGAATTTTTGAAAAAAAAAAAATCCGATGGTTTCATTTTTTATGTTGTGCTCTTTACTTTAACATGAAAATCACAAAGCGAGAACAAAAATTTGGATTATAAAAAAAAAAATTTTTATTTTTTATGATAAAAATAATTATGTATTAGATTTATTAACACATTTAATAAATTCATGTGGTTAATTATAAGCAAATCGATAAATAAATAATGAATTTTGAATTTTTGAAAAAAAAAAAAAAATCCGATGGTTTCATTTTTTATGTTGTGCTCTTTACTTTAACATGAAAATCACAAAGCGAGAACAAAAATTTGGATTATAAAAAAAAAAAAATTTATTTTTTATGATAAAAATAATTATGTATTAGATTTATTAACACATTTAATAAATTCATGTGGTTAATTATAAGCAAATTTACTTTAACATGAAAATCACAAAGCGAGAACAAAAATTTGGATTACAAAAAAAAAAAAAAATTTATTTTTTATGATAAAAATAATTTTTTATTAGATTTATTAACACATTTAATAAATTCATGTGGTTAATTATAAGCAAATCGATAATAAATAATGAATTTTGAATTTTTGAAAAAAAAAAAAAATTCGATGGTTTCATTTTTTATGTTGTGCTCTTTACTTTAACATGAAAATAACAAAGCGAGAACAAAAATTTGGATTATAAAAAAAAAAAATTTTATTTTTTATGATAAAAATAATTATGTATTAGATTTATTAACACATTTAATAAATTCATGTGGTTAATTATAAGCAAATTTACTTTAACATGAAAATCACAAAGCGAGAACAAAAATTTGGATTACAAAAAAAAAAAAAAATTTATTTTTTATGATAAAAATAATTTTTTATTAGATTT
>CAUVYM010000535.1:0-52796 GCA_963556165.1 Tipula helvola
ATTAATTGATTAAATCAATTGTCTTGTTAAAAAATTAATTGATTAAATCAATTGTCTTGTTAAAAATTAATTTTTAACACAATAAATTAAAATGGTAAATATCAAATTTTATCAAGCTTTATAAATTAATAATTATTACTCAATATTATATTTGTGAAACTTCAAAATTTTGCACCTCTAGTTTATGCAAACTAAAAAAACAACCACCCGTTCATTTTTTATTTAAAGAACCGTAACGAATTAGTTAAATATAATTTAAGTTAAAATGACCAATAATTAATTAGAACCTTAAAGATGTTAAACATTACAAAGTTATATAAATAAATCTTTTTTTTCCACTCTTTATTTTTGAACTCTTTTTTTTTCCACTCTTTTTTTTTTCACTCTTTATTTTTCCACTCTTTTTTTTTCCACTCTTTATTTTTGAACTCTTTTTTTTTTTCCACTCTTTATTTTTCAACTCTTTATTTTTCCACTCTTTTTTTTCCACTCTTTTTTTTCCACTCTTTTTTACTAAAATCTCTTTTTTTACTAAAGTCTCTTTTTTACTAAAATCTTTATTAGTAAAGTCTCTTTTTTTAGTAAAATCTCTTTTTTACTAAAAAAATAATTCAGATCCCTAAAATGTTTTTTATTTTCCACGTTGTATTGTCTTCAACACCAAAGCTTGTCATGAGAGACATCCTATTAGAATCATTCAAGTACTTAGATTTACCAAAGGAAGAAATGGCCACCAACCAAGAATTAAAACCACAGCCACGAATCATTTGTTTCCTAAAAGAAAAAATTGAACGCGAACTCGATTTTATTACAAATTGTGAAAAGGAGAGCCTTCTTTTCGTGGAACATTTCGATTTCCTTGTAAAATATAAGATTGAAGACCTTGCGGGGAGTCTATACGGATTGATACCTGGCGATACTAGTAATGGTCCTTATACCATGGACCTTAAACGAGGCGAAATATTTAGAATACAGAAATCATTTCTTAAATTGGAAGAATTTAAAGATATCTGGGAAGTTATCAAGGAGTGTTCTTATAAAATGCTTCTTCTTGAAAAAGATGAAGTCGACCTTTCTTCTCATCTTAAGATTCTGGATGGAATCAAAGGTTTGAAGGATGGTAATCTGAATGGACTGGCAAGTGTAATTAGACTGTTAAATGACGCTATAGTGGAAATAGAGACCCCTGTCTCTTTTGAGGATATGACGGTACGAAGTATTTTCTTGTTGGATTGTCTGTTATCAAAATTCTTAGTGCGAAATCAAGAAACTTTGAGGAGAATAAAATTCTTTGAGTTGTATTTGAACCTGGAAGCTTTGATCCTTGCAGTTGAACGCGGTACATTTATGGATGATGATATTATGAAGTTCAAGGATATCAAAACTGAGTTGGCAGTTGTCAGTGTCGAGGACCTTCTTAAATGTGTTGAGGATGTTTCGGGAGAAATTAACCCCCCATTTGTTGAGAGGGAGGATCTAGGAAATAGGAAACTTGTCATTAATAAGGAAGTTGATGAATTTGTAAAGAAACTAAATTACCGCCAGAATGATTTGAAAAGCCTTTTGCTGTTTAAAGAGGCATCGTTCAAATTCGTTTTGTATTATCCCATAGGTCCTATGGATTTTGCAAGAGACTTTATTTTTTCATAAATGTAAAATAAAAATCTGTTCTTTTTATTTAAGAACTTCATTTCTTTACTTTAGATATTAAACTTTATACTGTTTAAAATCACTGCTTTTAGTTACAACTATATTTTTTACGACACCTCATTTTTAAATAAAAATAAAAAACTGCATGAATTATAGAAGTTTAGGAAACTATCTCTCCAATTATAAATCTACTGTTATATTTTTGATTGCAGGTGGGTACAGTAAAAATACTCGAAATGTGATATCAAGCCACATGGTATTAAACACCAAGGACCGGAACTCAAAACGGCGATGTACCAAAATGAAATTCACTCTTTAGATTCTTTTAACTGCAACAAGCTATCAAAGAGATTCTATTTACTTTTAGTGTTTGGATTTTGTACAAACCAAATTAAGAGGCAAATGTTACATACTAATTGAAATGTGTGACTTCAGTAGGACATACAGTCGAAGTTGATGAATCAAAATTCTCAAAACGAAAGTATAACGTTGGGAGAAATATACAATCTCCTTGGGTTGTTGATATGTCAACAGGACATGTTTATTTCGTTGGAACAGAATAAAGAGATTCGGCGAAATATCTTAGTGGAACGAATGTGGTAACAGATTGTTGGGATGGTTATATTAATTTAAATTACATCGTGGTTGTTTAACCCTTAATCAATCTCTAATTTTGTTGATACCATTACTTGAGCAATTACTCGAGGAAGTCGTAATAATTTGTATAATTGAAATCGAGATAGTATTTATATTTAAATTGTTGTATAAAATCCACATCTATAAAAAAATATGAATAATTCATTAAGTATGATTGATTTAAAATTTATTAAATTAAAAATATTATTTAAGATTAGATTCGATATCATTAGTCATAAAAAAAGGTTGACTTATTTTAAGTCTTTTTAGTTAATTCGTCATTTATTGATGTGTTGAACAGGAAATCAAATTACTTTTTTTTGAGAAAAAAATCAACACTAATTTATTAACAGGTTAGTTCCTTCTCATTTCAGTAATAAAATTCAGAAGATAGTTACATGATGTTGCACTGGAATAATTGTATCATAAAGAAGATTGATAAAATGGGTTACTAGCAGGCAACTGAAAGGTTGTAATAATTTAATCCACAATGAGAATTACACTTTCAATACAATCTCAGCTTGTAACACTTGTAAAGTAAAAAAAATTTAAAAAATGAAAAAATAAAAAAATGAAGGGCTGTCCTTTTGATCTGTATTAAAATTTTTAGTAGTTTAGTATAATTTACTAATTTAATATCTAATCATAGTTTATAATTAAATATGTACAAAGAAATTGTAGATTTATAAAAAAATACTAAAAAGACCCCCCCAATGTTCCAAATGTTATTCGTTTTACAGGTTATGCAATTCTTAAACCCAGAAATGATTCAAAGAGAGATTATCATGGAAACCTTCAAGTACTTAGATTTACCAACGGAAGAAATGGCTACTAACCGTGAATTAAGACCACAGATACGAGTAGTTGGTGTCATGAAAGAGGTTTTGATATGGTATCTTAGATGTTGTTTGATGTGGGAAGACGAAGCGAAGGTGGTTGTTGAAAGCTGGTTTCCTAGAAAGAAAGTTGAACCGACAATACCAAAACAAACATGGTTACAAGTTCTCGGGATTGTAAGACCTACTCCTATAAAACCTTACGAAGGCTGTCACTATTCAAGAAAGGGTGAAATACACAGCCTAATAAGAAAATTTGAAGGATTTAAGAGATTTGATGATTTAAAAACAATATGGGAAGTATCGAAAAGATGTTTGTACGCAACTGCCGATATGAACAAAGATACTGATCCGAAAGAATGTTCAAACCATATGGAACTTTTTGATGAAATAAAGAAATTGGGGGAACAGAAGACTTGTGGTGATTGGAAAGGCTTAACAAAAGTCATAAAACTATTTAGTGATAATACAATAAAATTAGTAAGATTCCCATGCCTCTTTTACACTTATATCGTTAACCTTTTTCTATTGGATTGTCTGTTAGCAAAGTTCATAGTGGAAAACAAAGAAAATTTGAAGAGACTAAAGTTCTTCGAGTTGTATTTCGAGATAGAAGATATTTTTCAAAGAATTGAATTCGACTCAGTAGATTTGGATACTCAAAACATGGAAGAATTGAGTAGACTTATATATAAAATGGATAACGGAAGAATGAATAACACTCTGTTAGATTTTGACGACAAAGTTCTGTTCAAATTCTCACCGCCCAACCAGGATATTGAAGATTTGAATGAGAAAGGAATTAGAGATTTCTTGAACACTTTTTCTGACTCGAAGAAAGAGTTGCTCAGTTTCTTGATATTTAGAGCTAATGTTGCTCATATTTTTAATGGTCGAAGTTTTGTGGAAAAACAGCTTATACAGGATTTTTTTATTTGACAAAACGCGGGTTGATTAAATAAACATGTTAATTTATTTGTATAATGGAATTTTGTGTCAATTTATAACACTTGTATGCATCGCTACAAAAAAAGGACAAAATCTTTTTAGTTAATATTTTTATTCACTTTCTTGTTTTTACGCTAATTTATTTTAATAATTCTCATCATCGTGTTCTATTTGATGATGAGTATTTATGATTGACTTGTCATTTACAAATATCTTTTAAACCGACCATTTAATTTAGGGATTGCTTATGGTGTAAATACCTGAAAATGTGTCATTATAAGCCGCTTAAATAAAGTTCAAAATACATTCTGTAACAATGTTGTTTAAAAACATAAAAAAGTTACTCGATCCGTATATCTAAATCGAATATTCAGTTTTTATTTATAAAGCTTTAATCGTTAAAATACTCGAATAGCACTTTGGTTCGTTTATAACTAATTATTTGACGTATTTTTTATTGTGGTATATATTAACAGCTCCAATTTTGACATGTTGTTATGGAGAGAATAAAAACTTTGCAGCATTAATTAAAGATATAAACGATGAAAAAAACTTCAAATAATTAGTTATAAACGAATCCATGAAAAAGGTATTAAACATACCAATGTCAAAAAAATAAATAGCACAGTTTTATAAATCACTATTTGAACAACCTGTGTTATATTATCAGAACAGATTTGTTCTTTCTTTATATAAGAAAATTAATATAAAAATAGACAACTCTTAGTTATAGGTAAGAAAATGAAATGTCTGTCGTGTATTTTGGGTTGAAAAGGATATAAAATTCGGCATATGAAGAAGGATTGTAGAATAAAAGGAAATCTTTGCAAATATATCGACCTAACATATCATTCTTTCGAAAGAATATTTGGACACACCTCACTCTGATGTGTTCATCAATCAACTGATCATAGCATTATTCGTAGATCTTAACAATCCAACATACAAACAAATATATGCAAAGCTGTGTAGAATCATAAGTATTTTCATAAATATCCAAGTTATGTTCGGACATTTGAAAAATACCAGGAATTTCATGTGCATTTTTATTCTTTGGAGAATGGCCCGGCGGATAATACTATTTTGTTACAGCCATTTGTGGGATGGTTTAACAATGAATGTATATATAGATGACGTTATAATTAGATGTATTTTTAATGAAAGATTTAATTTTATATTTTGAATGATTTGATGTCATTATGCTATGTAGGTTTATTTATAATTGGAATTTATTTCAAAATATCATAAACTTTCTGGCTACATTGCTGTTGAATCTGAAACTTGTAAATATTATTCACCATTTTTAAAAGTAAATATATACGGGAAATTCAATATGTATTATATTTTAAACAGTATACTTATTCATGTTACTTAAATCATTCTTGTATGTATTTTATGCTGAACAGGTGTACTTCAATTTACATCCTGTAAGACTTGTTCGCACTAATATTTTAATGTCAAATCTAATCACGAACAATATTTTATATTTATGTCACAGCCTGTCTACAAAGAATATAATGTTTTATATTCCTCCTGCGGCGAGAAAATCATAAAAATTCGAAACATTTCTAATATTCCACGAACTTGTGGTTGGAAGGTTTGGTGGTTGAAGTTTTGTCTGTAAAATAAATATGCTCTTTAAGACTCATATTTTATTTAAAAACTCGTTTAAATGCTTTTAACCTGATTTACTACACCAAATCATCACCATCACAATCAGTTTCAGCAGCTTTTGATTGTTCATAAAATTCTTATATTACAACACTTCCAAACACAGATTTATTCTATGTCGCAGTTTGGATCAATCTGATATTACCTCTTTTCTAAAGTGTGTAAAATATACCGTACAAATATAGATGCTGTACTTTTGAACAAACTATGAGAATATTCAAGATGTAGGTACTTCTTTACAATCCCCACCTCATAAGGGGGGGTCTTGTCAAAAATTAAACTGTTTCGAAAAAATTATTATTAAAATAGCATTCAAATTAAAATTTATAAATAAAAGGCCTATAGATAGTTTGGATGATCTAACTGACAGGGATATATATGCTATTAGCTACACTTAAACATCAGCAATTCAATTTTGCCAAGATGTTCCATTACTTCCTTAATATACACCTGTTGACATACTATATTATATTACAGTAAAGGCTGCATGGGAACAATAAGAGTCCGAGGGTTAAAAGACGGTTTATTACCCCCGAGTTCGAATCCCTATATTAACCTTGGTTAGTTAGGTTATGTTAATTAATAATATTTAAATCGAATTAAGGTTAGGTTAGGTTAATATATGGATTCGAACCCAGGGGGTAAATAAGTATCACAGATCCGAGTCCGAGTTTTCGTTGCACAAAAAAAATATGCAGAAAAGAATATTCTTTAAAAAAAGGAACTTTTTTCGAAAATACGAACTTGGAAATTTCAAAGGTTCTTTTATTAATTTACTTTTTCTCGAAAGCCGAAAAAGTTTTATACAATTAAAACGAAAAACTGAAATATATTCAGACAAAACACCTGTTGATTGGCTAAGTTTTTACGTTAAATTTGTACGTTATATTTTGTTAATCATCCAATTTTTATTGGTGGTATCGTGTTATTGATAACACTTTAAAGTAAATCATATAAAGGTATATGATTGAAGGATAGTTGGGAATCGATGATTTCCCGCCAAATAAAACTATATAAAGGCGAGAAAGAGATGCCCATGACCCAGAAAGAGCTGAATAAATGTTCCTTGTATAACTTTTACCTCACACGCGGTCCAGTGTTCACCCTAGAACACGACAGGTGGTATTGGAAAAGTGGTTGAGATGGTTGAAGTTCATCTCGTTAAAAGGAAGAATAACGTGGGAAGAATAGTAAGAGAAAAGTGGGCTTTTGGGGGTTATGACGTGGAAGAAAAAGTTGGTTTTATTGTTGAAGTAGGGCAAGCGACGTGAAACAATTTGGCCATTAATTTTTCAATTTATCAGGCCCGGAACTATAATTATTAGTTACTGTGCGTTAATTTATCGGAACCTTGAAAATTACGGTTATTTCCAACTCAAAGTTAACCATTCTGAAAATTTTGTGAACCCAATTACACGAGCGACCACTAATCTTGTTGAGAGCCAATGGCAGAAAGTAAAGCAAGTTCATAAACGGCAGTATGGAACTAGTAGGAATATGTTGACGCCTCATTTAAATGGATTTATGAAGAGGCAGAGATTTTCGAATTCATTTTCATCTTTAATTAATCATATTAACGAGGTGTATGAAGTAGGTAATCATTAAATTTATGCGTTGGTAAAAATTTTTAGTTCTTATTTTAATATGCTTTTTCATATTGTATAAATTAAAAAGTTTACATACTTAATCATTACAATTTTAAATAATTGACATAAATATTAAAATAATAGTAATTAAATATTTAAAATAAATTTTTATTTTTTTGGGGGGGTTGTAAAGAAGTGCCATAAATTGAAAATAAAAACGGATAATTATTCAATTTTATTTAACAGAATCAAGCATCTTAAAACATCAGTTGCTTGCACGCAATTTTTCCTTCAACAATATTCATCAATATAACTTTGTAACTCCCGTTTGCAAGTTTCATTCATCATTTTAAATTTTCTCTTCGCCGCACTCCATGACACTTCGATAGCATTGGTATGAACACCGGATATAGGATCCCTAAAATTTTGATTGTGATTCATTACCAGTTGATAATAAGGTCCTAAATTCGCAAGAGAAGATGGAATATCACTAGGGTAATTCGGCCCGCCCGTATAAACGGAAAATGAATCAGACCATATAGTTGAATTTTCTCGAACTATACTTTAAATCAACGGAACAATTTTGCTCTGCTTCCGATTACGAACTATTTTTATGTAGACTTTTTTGGTTGTCATATCAAAAATTCCAAACGCCCCATATTTTCTTCTAACAATTCCACTTCGATTTACGCGATTGTCTTTAATTTCATGAATTTTGATTCATCGATTTGAACAGTTTGCCCTATTCCACCAAACATACCTATATTTTGAGAAGGATTGGAGAAATTCTTCTTCTTAGTTTTTTAAACAATTTCATGCAACTTACACCAGCTTTTAAACTTGTATTTTTTTACCGAAGATTCAAAAGACCATTCATATAAAACCATAAGTATTTGTTTTGACGTAAGTTTAAAATTCTTAAAAAACTTCTGGAATAAAGTCCTTTCTCGACATCATGGGAATTTAAATGCGTTCTATTTAGGCATATAAAAATAAAGCCATTTTTATTTGAATTCTTTTTGGTTAGTTTCATTTCAGAGGGGCATATGTTGCATATTTGCTGGCGTTTTAAAAAAATATTTGTGAAAGACCATGCAGCACATGATTCTTCATTAGTCAGTAATAAAGATAGTTCAGTTAATTTTATTGGTTAAAAAAAATAATTTTATATAATAAAAATTGGGGGGGGAATTGTTTACTATAGCCTTGATTTTATTTTATTTGTATTATATAAGAAATTGGAATGCCGAGAAGAAGCGTCTCCAGTATTTGAGAAATTAATAAAAATAACTCTACCAAATGAGGCAGCACAAATAAACGAGTTACACAATTTGATCAGCAAAGATAACCATCAACACCTATATCCAATATATGCGGAAGAAAATACACTTGGAATATAACTAATAAATAGACCTGAAATAGAGAAGATAATAAATGACAAGAAAAGGCATGGGTCATGGAATAGTAACCAAATTGCGGCTATGTAATGAAAGAATGAAAAGGTTCAGCATGCTAGACTACACTAATATCCTTGAAAGGTAATGAGAAATATTAATTAAGAAAAAATAGAGAAAGAAAATATAAAGAAAACAGAAAGAAGAGACCGTGTAAAATATAAGAAGATGACAGAAATAATATAAAACGAGCTGAAAATGCAACTCTTCGGAGAACGAAACACAGATAAAGACAGCATTCAGTATATAACAAAGGGAGGAGTTTAAGAAGTGGAAGTAAATACAAAGAGAAAGTATTAAAAAGCAATCTAGATATTTTTATAATGAAATATCCAATGGCATATTTGAAGAAAGTTAAAAAGAAATTTTGGGAATGAAAGGTATTCAAAACGGTAAACATTTCATATAGCAAAATCAAATGACAGATTCTGGAGCATATCGACATTTAAATTAGAATTAAATATTGAAATAAAGGAGACTTTGAGAAATTGAGATATTTGTATATCGCGGTACAGGTTGCATATTAGAATATGATACATAAAAACAAAAATATACAATACGAATGGAAAATATAGATGGAACAGACTTGAATCAAATACACTTAGATTTTGCAGTGCCCTTGAAAGAATTAATAATTATGTATACGAAAACAAGAAATACCGCGACGAGTAGAGATGTTTCTGGAAGGCAGAGGAATATCCTATAACGATAAAGAAGAAATTAAGATCATTGATTAGAAAATACATCCAAAAATCAAAGCCAATGAAATTAAGATCAAACAATACGTGGAGAACAAATAGTTTTTAATAATGGACCTTATTGTATGTAAATACCAATCGAAGGTGGAAACGCTACCATTGTGCCATGGTGATACAATAAATGATTGCTGTTTGGTTAACTTTAAAACCATAAAAATATTGAAGAGAATATTTTGAGTAAAAGAAAGTTTTTAATGATTACAATATTACCAAGAAATTCAGTGAAGCACTTAAGGGACCTAATGTTAAAAACTGCTAGAAGACCATTATATAGGCAATTGGTGGATGAAAATATATCTAGTGTAAGTACAAATGGTCGATGTTACATTTTTTGCCCAAAAGGGTATTTAAACAAAAAATAAAAATTTTACCCTTCTTTTTAAAAAAACTTAAAAATTAAAATAAATAGAAAATCATATTTAATACCTTAACAAACATGTTCTTACCGAAATTTCTACGTAGAGCGTATCTAACTAAATAGATAGCAACGGATTTACGAGTTCTTTGGGAGATGCTAACCTGCTGTTTTATTCCATACCAGTTACCCTCTATAGTGTTTGTAAGCACACCAGAATTCGAATCTACAAAAGCTACTAAATGATTAACGGTCTTGTGCTCACTAAAAATATTCGCAAGTCGATTATAAGCCTTCCAACAATTCCTATAAATTATTGAATCTTCGTGCACATGTTTTTTCAATAGCTCTTCTAATGTTTCCCTCTTTCTGTTGTCGATTTGTACAAGAATTATTTTTCTTTCTGGAGTTCTTTCAACCGTGCCAAAGATCCAAACGCCTTCGACTCTATGCCCACGATGATAATTTACTCTTCCAAATTTTGACTCGCCGATCTCAACGATTATATTTGGGCCTCCTATAATTTTAGGCATATCGTTATATGATGCCTTAAGTTTTTTGCCAATTTTTTGATAACTTTGGAAACCACCTGCCTATCTATTTACAACACTTCAGAAATTGCGGTTGTTTTTATCTTTGAGCACCACATCTGCACTATAGAAAGTGTACTTTCTAAAGAACGATTTTATGTTTTGAATGGTGTACCAGTCAAAACATTATAGTATTTTCTGCGCCTTTTCCAGGTGTACTGTACTGTATTTTTCCTGCCGATTACTTTTCGTACATTCGAGTTGCAATACTTGCATTTAACTGACTGCTTTTCAATAAATTTAATAATTAATTTTCTTTCTTCCTCGTTCCACAAAATCATTTCAGGTGTAAATTTTTTATTTTTCGCTTAAATACCATTTTACACAAAAAAACAAAAACTCCTCCGTACAAATTATTTGAAAAGGCATAAATAAAAGAATGATGGAATAAACATTATAAAAAAAAATATAAAGAAGTGCTAAACTTTATTAAAGAAACTATCATTATAGATGAGATTGAAATACAAAACAAGGCCATTTAGCATATATTAAAGTGGATAAGTGAATCGAAAGCGGCAGGATCAGATGGTATTTGCCTTTTTATATTAAGTGGATATATTCATAATATCTTATATTGAAAAAACGAGATATTATTCGTTTGCGATTCATCTCAGGATATAAATATTAAAAGAGAAAAAAATTAACCTTGTTTTTGTAAAATAAAAAAAAAAGAAGAAGAAAGAGAGCTATATATTAGACAAAGTAACAACTTAAAAGTCTTTTTCTTATCTAGTACATAATAAAGCAACATGTTTGAATCCTGATATTAAGCGAACCCCAACCATAGTTAGATTTAAATATTATTTATTATCCTAACCTACTTAAACTAAGTTAATATCAGGATTCGAACCCGGGGCCCTATTGTGTAATTCACCCCTTTTTATATATGGTATTATAAATAAATGTTGTATAACAAAATAGTTTTCTTGGGTATCACATTCATTAAGGAGAGGAGAATTATAAAATTTAAAAAAATTATTACAACCATGAATTTTATTGAACTAATAACAAACATACAAGATCCAGAAAGAACATTTAGTTTTTTTCAACACAAGAGACTTATACACTACCACAGAAAATACCTAAACTGTACCAATCCAATGCATATAGAGAATGACCTAAAAAAAACGTGACAATAAGAAAATATGGAGATCTTCATCACAAAATTAAACAACGAAATTAAGTCCTTATTGGATAGCGTGTTTGCAGCTTTACAAATCAGTTTAATCGGAAAAATGTACATATTGTACTACAAAGCAATGAGTATAGATGAGCAACTGCATAACGATGCAATCACAATACGACGAATATTTAATAAATGTTTGTAAACATTGATGAAATGAATTGACCCAACGTGTGAGAGAATCACGGTATGGTTAGTGATCTAGTTCAAGCCAATGAGAGTCATGTCGTTTCTCGAAGAAGCGAGAGAGGTAGAATTTTTAGAGGAGAGAATATTAGTTAATTTATACAATATGTTGAAGAACAAAAAAAGCACGATTTGTTTTACTACGAAAAAGACATAAAATTGTGTGGCGATATTTTATTAAAAACAATATTAACATAAGTATCTATAATAAATGACAGTTAGCGAGCATTTCGTGGGCTTTACGAACAAAGATGTCAGCATGATTTTCTCGATCACGTTATTGCATTCGTTTACTCTAATAATGCGTGTATACCTACGCAACATATTAAATGTGGGTGAATGACAGCAAAGAAAAATTTGGTTTAGGTAAATACCTTTGAATTATTAGGAAAACATTTGATTCGATATATTTTTGAAAACAATGAAAATCTAGTCTCGATTGAGGCTCGTTTTAAACATTATATATCAATAAACCGTATTTAGTTAATTAAGTTAGTTTGCCTCCTTTAATGCAGATCTTACCGTTTCTTCTTATAAAATTAAAAAAAAACTTTGATTGGTAACAGCCAAAAAATATAAAATTTGCAAATTTAACAAAAAACCAAATAGACAGATGACCATTGACTTAACTAAAATGACACTTAAGTACATAGTTTATAACATAGAAATTCCACGGTTCAGTTTATATACTTTAGAAAGAGTAAATTTAATTCATTTATTCGTTTTCCTTTGTCCTAAATGCCACCAAGGATACAACAAAAACTAAAGGAAAAAGACATTAATTTAACTTTGTAATGTTAAGAGATAGTTTTGGATACCGCAAAGAATATCTAATATTAAAAAACATATTACTGGCACAAAAAAAATTAAAAACAAATCTACGTTGTGGTTACATTTTTATCGAAAAAGAAAAATTACATGTATAATTATGGGTTCTAGATTAAAAGATAGATCTGTTTAGTTGAAGTCCGGATAAATACTCAGAGTTCGATTCCAAAAAAAAATAATAAGCAATATTTTAATACCATACTATGAATAGAAACAAAATGACTTAAAACATATGTAAAAAACGAAGAAGCCACTTTAAAGTTCATATAAAACGAATATGCTTTAAACTCCACTATCTTTCCAAAATATGGTGGGTACGGCGTAAAATGCGCACACGTTCAAATCTTGATCGTGTTATCTTTTAAATTAAATTTTATATATATTAGGTTAGGTTTAAATAAAAAACCTTTACTAAACATGAGAAAAATAAAAACCAACAAACATGTAGATGAATTTGATAAAGATGAATTCAGATTCCGGGCTATTAGAAATCGACCTGAACAGTATTGGTGTTAATTACCGTCTGCAATGCTTACGCCAAACGAAAAAATGGTGACACAGTTTTCTTCAACGAACATAATACCGGTAAAAGAGCAACACTTAGAAATAATGCAATCGATAAAATTAAGTCACTATCCAAAAATTTTCTAAAACCAATTGAGATTATAAATAAAATAATTTAGAATCATGATCAAAATCAACGAAGCATCTTCAATCTTGTAAACACATGAAAAAAATTATCAACAAGCAAATAAACCTGGAAAGCATTGAAATTGATGGTGGTTTTATACCTGATATATTTAAACATACTTTGGATTGTGATCAATTTTTGGAATATTTATCTGAAGATAATAAAATAGCAATTTTTTACAATAAAAATTTTGACGAGTTTCCAGTTTGGGGGTGAGTTCAAACCCTATTTATCCGGTCTTTTTTTAATGTTAAAAAAACCCCCAAATGAATCATCGAGACATTGTTTTGATTACACAAAATTATGCAACTACATTGGGATGGCGGCGCTACTGTCTATTCTGGGCCCAATTTTTTTTTTATTTTTCATTTTTAAAAAATATTTGGGCCCAAAATAGAAAGTAAAGGAATGAATGAAAAACTTGACATATATTCAGCAATTTTTCAAGATAATGAGAAAGCGATTGAATATTTAGTGGAAAGAAGATGGTTACCAAGAGACATCCGATGTGTGTCATGTAACAATAATGACATTAGGATGGTCATCGTTAACTACAATAGAGAAGCAAACGGAAAAATATATAGGTGTGAAAACTCTTCATGTAGAAAGAGAAGAAGTATTATGTAGTTTTCTAAGCTTCGAACTCCTAAAATTCAAGTTAAATACCACCTTAGAGCAATTTTTTGCTATGTGTCAAAGATGGCTAACTACAATATTATTTCCATTTCTAAAATTTCTGAAAAAACTTTAATACAAATAAAGAAAATTTTATATGAATTCATGGCTTTTGACTTGGATAGAAATCATAATTTGATAGGTGGGGCTGGACAAACAGTACAGGTTGACGAGACTGCTATCTGTAGGGGACAAGTTATCAGAAACCCATCATCGGCATTGGACGAGATTCCAGGTGTTACATGGCTTGTAGGAATAATTTCAGAAGAAACAAGAGAAGTGGTTCTTAAAATAGTGCCTAATAGGAGTGGTGAAACTATGAAGTCGTTGTTTAGGAGTCATGTGAGAAGGGGATCAATAGTTAAGTCAGATGGACATAGGTCGTATCCTGGTGCAGTTAGGGAGATAGATGGGGAACATATCATTGTAAACCATAGTGAAGGATTCGTTAATATAGATGGTGACTCAACTAATATCATTGAGAATCTTTGGTCTCATCTAAAAACAGATATTCAGACAAGAAGAGGTGTAAGGAAGGATAATATTTTATTTTTTGTCGTTGAATTTGCTTCGAGAAAAATTTACATAAAGAAAAACACACCAGAATGTTTTAATGAAGGGTTTGAGAGGCTTTTGAGATACATTCATTCTTAAATAAAGGAATTATTTATTTAATTTATTTTTTTAAAGGGGGGGGGTTACAAATCCACATTTGGGCCCAAAATAGAAGGTAGCGCCGGGATGGCTAATGGAAAATGAATTCATTCCATCAAAACAGCTTTGTCCGCGTTGTCCGAATCTGTATATGAAGTTAGAACAAGATGAAAGTTTATATCGTTAGCGTTGCAGATCTCGCAGAAAAAGCATTTCTACCTTTTGGAACACTATCATTTTCAATTCAAATTTGCAACTCCCACAAATACTTGACTTAATCTATTTCTAGAGTGTAGATTTAACGCCAAAAAAAACTCTAAACGAAATAAAATGCTATTCGAGTGCAACAATATCTAAATTGTATAAATGTTTAAGTTTACAGGCATTTTTCATTATGAGAAACATAATTCCGAAAAATTGGAGGTCCGGGACGCTTTGTTGAAATCGATGAAGCCAAATTTTTAAAAAGGAAATTTAACGTAGGCCGGATTGTTAGATCACCTTGGTAATAGGTGGTGTCGATATTGGAAATGTAGATTTATTTTTTAGAGAAGTATATTTTAGAAATCGTGAAACAATAGCCGGTGTTTTAGCAGAATGTATTGAGATTGGAACCACAATCATAACTGATTGTTGGCGTGGTTATGTTTATTTGTAAGAATTGGGGTTTGTACATTTGACGGTAAACCACAGTAGAAATTTTGTAGATCCGCAAACGGGTGCAAATACTCAGGCTATTGAAAACAGATGGAGTATTTTTAAAAGAAAATTTAGATCAAGATTTATTACTTGTAGAAGTGACTTAAGCTTAATGTTTGCCGAATTCATGTTAAAGTTAAAATTTAAGACTGAAACATTTTCAATGCTGAAATGAAATTTAAATAAATTGTAAATTGGCTTTTTACTGGTGATATACTTTCCCCCTCTTTTTTAAGTTTACTCTTTTAAGGATTTTTTATTTATTTATTTTATAATTTTTCGGAGCTAGTAAACCTTTGACCCCGGGTTCTAACCCAGATATTAACCTAACCCTAAGCTTAATTAGATTTAAATATTATTAATTAACCTAACCTAACTGACTCGGGTTAATATCTGGGTTAGAACCCGGGTGTCATAAGGTTTACTTTAACCTAATTTTTCTATTCTGTTTTTTTTTTAACATTAAAAAAAAGATCGGATAACTAGGGTTCGAACCTAGATCCCCAAACTGGAAACTCACCAAATTTTTTAAAAGAACAAATTTGATGTTACATAATTTAAGTGCAAAGAATCAACAAAAATAGACTTTATTCGAAAAAATAAAAGGGCTAGGCACAAGGCAAAAATATATACACACAGAAATTTATTTTAATATGATTGTTTATGCATTTAAGAACCCCATATTCACCATATTGAAAATTATTGAATTTTTATGTTAATTTTTTTTTGTAAGATCATAACAAAAGAGATTAAAATTAATAGAAAAAAAAAGGATCTGTAATATTTCAATTGAGTGTTTGCTAATTAATAATATTATAAAGGATGTTTAATATCAGTGGTTTTGATAAAAGTGTAGAAATAAAGGTAAAGGTATAATATCGGGGGCACTTTTATTAAAAATATATTAATTAATTAATTAAATTATAATATCAAAATAAATAAATACATATATAAAGGATTTAATTTCTAAGCTTAATAGAGATAATTACAAAAGAATTTCATCTGAAATTAAGCAGCCAAAAAATGCTTATCGAATTTTTTAAGGAAAGGGGGCTATTACTACCATCACCCCTATGCATATATTGCAGCAAAACTATGAACTTAGAAAAAGATTCGACAGAGAAAAACGAATTTATTTATATTTGTAGAAAAAGATCTAGAGCGAATCGACACAAATATAAAAAATCTATTTTATAAAAGTCATATTTCTCAAATTTTAGAATTACTTCGAAAAAGATGATTCAGATGATTTTTTATTGGTCAGATGAGAGTTCAGTAAAGCAGGTGATTGGAAGAACCAATCTTATGAAAACCACTGTTATTAAGTGGTTTCAATACTTAAGAGATATCTGTACAGTCAACCCCCTATATAGCGCAAAATTGGTAACGATAAATTAAAAAAAATGGCGATATACAGGGCTGGCGATATACAGGGGGTAAAAATAATAGAATAAAAAATATTTGCATTTAATTATTAGAAAATCATCGATTGTTTTTTGCTTTTTATTTATATTTTTTGATTTAAATATTATATTTTTCATTTCACTTAATACGGAAAGTGTTTTTTCATCAACCTCTGTGTCGTAGTCAATTTAATTAACTGATAATTCAATTGACTAGGACATTTAATTTTTTTACATTGCGGTTATTATACTTTAATCTTAGAAGTTTTCAGAATATAATAATTTGCGATCAAACATATTTCTCTTTGAAATTAGGTAAAAATATTATATACCCGCATATAAACATTTTTTGTATATAAAAATACAAATTTTTAAACTTTAAAATAAAATATTTGGGTCGATAATACGTTTTTTTGCCCAAAACAATATTTAAACTAAAAATAAAAAAATTACCCTTCTTTTGGAAAAAAATCTTTAACGTGTAAAAAAAAAAGAATTAAATTTATTATAAGAAATTAAATAAGCATTTTTAATACTTCTAAAAATAAGTTATTACCGAAGTTTCTTCTTAAAACATATCTAATAAGGTATATTTCGATATGTTTTCGAGTTCTGTGGGTGTAATTGACCTGTTGTTTCACGCCTGCCCAATTTCCTTCTATGGTATTCGTATGTACGCCTGTAAATGGATCTACGAAGGAAATAGAGTGGTTTACTGTCATATGGCCCCAAAAAATATTTGAAAGACGATTGTATGCCTTCCAACAATCGCTATAAATAATAGATTCTTTGTGTACGTACTTCTTCAAAATCTCTTCAAGAGTCTCTCTTTTTCTGTTGTCAACCTTAACAAGGATGATTTTTCTTTCTAATGTTCTTTCAACCATGCCGAAGACCCAAACACCCTCGACCCTGTGGCCCCGGTGGTATTTTACTTTCCCGAACTTGGACTCGTCAATCTCGACGATAATATTAGGCCCGCCTATTTGTTTAGGCATCTCGTTATAAGATTTTATTAGATTTTTTCCAATTTTTGAAATAACTTTAGAAACAATTTGACTGTCAATCTCTAAAACTTCTGATATGGCTGTTGCAGTGATTTTTGAACACCACATTCGTATTACAGCAATTATATTCTCGATTGAAAGGTTTCCATTTTTTAATGGGGTGCCTTTTAAAACATTGTACCATTTTCTACACTTTTTCCAGGTGCATTGGATTGTGTTTTCAGTTTCGCCCACCTTACGGGCATTTGAGTTGCAGTGTTTGCATTTTTTAGATGCATTTTCGATATATTTTAAAATAAAGTTTCTTCCATCTTTTTTCCACAAAGTCATTTTAGGGGTAATTTTTTTATTTTTAGTTTAAATACTGTTTTGGACAAAAAAATGTAATCTCCTCCAAATATTTGCTATAATCTTTTAAATCCATATTTTAAATAAAAAATAAAAAAAATAAAAATTAATGCTAAAAAGTTTCCCCGCCGGGATTCGAACAATCCTCCATCAAAAACCCCAGAAAATATCAAAAAAAAACATGGCGCAATACAGGGGGGTGGCGATATACATGGGGTAGCATTAATTTAAAAGGACTTTCTTAAAAAATGGCGATATATAGGGGTGGCGACATACAGAGGGTTGACTGTAGTTGGAGGCTACTTTAGAGTTCACTAATATTTGGTGTTGAGGATTCGATAGTACAAATAGACGAATCAAAATTTATGAACCTACTTCATCGTTGAGGTGAAGTTAGAGGGAATGCCAGAGAAGGCTGGGTCTTTGGAATTTATGATATGGACTCAAAAAATTTTAATTTTGAACTTGTAAACGACAGAACACAAGACACAATCTTTCCAATAATTAGAAGAATGTCAGTCCATTTACTACTATATGGACTGATGATTTTTCTACTTACACGGGAGGGCAAAACAATAGATCGGGTGCTACCCTTCTTGAGTTACTAGGACCATATAATCATGAAGTGGTAAACCATTATTTACATTTTACCGATCCAGAAACCGGGGTTAATACAAATGCAATCGAGGATTCTTGGTCACTCTGTAAGCGAAAGTTTAAATATATGTTCGGTACTTCAAGAAAAATTATTCCTTCTTATCTTGCTAATTTTATGTGGAGACGGAGATTTTGCAGAAAAGATATTCATTTTAATGTTATTTGTCAACACATTAAAGAATGGAATGTTAATAATATAACCGTAAATAATGTTACATTCAAAACAATAACAATTAAACTTTTAATAATATACTTTTTATTAAGTTTAGAAATTAAATCCTTTATATATGTATTTATTTATTTTAATATTATAATTTAATTAATTAATTAATATATTTTTAATAAAAGTGCCCCCGATACTATACCTTTACCGAAATAAACGAATCAAAATGCGACAAAAAAGTATTTTTGAGTACACTATGTTACAGTATTATGTGTACCTGGTTTTGTTTAGAAAATTCCAGAAAAAAAATTAGTTTTAATAGCAATGAATAGAAAGGTGGAATAACATTATCAAACAAAACGAGAACATATATGGGTCATATTCTACTTTTGGGGGGAACAAGATCGACCACATTTTTTTTTAAATTATATTTATTTAAAGGAAAAACATTTTAATTATCTCAATAAAATTATTAAAGCAAAACAATTTACCATTAATAGAAATTTCTCTACTAACTGAAAACGAATCGCCATATGCTTCTAAAAAATCTTTTCTGCAGTCTCTAGGAATATATCTTTTTACACTTCCCCATAATCTTTCAACTGTTTGAGTATGCACGGATGGGTCGCTAGGCGATATAAAATAATATTTATGATTGACAGTGGCATGAAAAAATCCATTGGATTCAATATTCAAGTACCCTCGTCAGCAATCGGTTATAATTTTAGTACCTGGGTGAATTGAGTCAATTAAAATATTTGTTAAAGTTTGTGCATTTCTTCGTATGACCAACCTTAAAAAATATCGCCTGTTTCCCGACATATTCCTCCCACCAACCAAACAGACTGTATTACTAATACTCTTCCAGTGTTGTATTTTCTTTTACATACATAAGTTTCATCAACTTCAACTGTAAGACCTTCGCCCCTATTTTCGAAACACTTTTACTCATAACATATGCTTTGCAAATCCTCCTAAAGATTTTATACCATCTTGTTCCAGTCGGAATAGATACACCACAATGTAAAATTGTATCTGTAACTTTAAAATTCATTGAGTAGAGGTATATCAACCTTATTAATGTTGAAACCGGAACATGAAAACTTTCAAAAACCAGAATTTCTAAACACAGATATACTTGCCGGCACGTTATTTTGATACATCGCAAGCGACCGTCGAAATTATGTCGTATTTTTTTCTCGTTCTAAAGTCATTTTACCGCTGCATTTCTCACGTTTTTTGTTATTAAGATATAACAACCAAAGTCTTACAGCGAAGTTTATTGCCTTTTCTTCGGTTTCCGTTTCTTTTGCAATTTCAAAGACTTTGGTAAGAATACGAGCTTATTAAGAAAATTAATAAATATAATTTAAAAAAAATTGTGGTCGAACTTATTCCCCCCAAAAGCAGAATATGACCCATATATTAAACTAGGATCAAAAATAATCTCTAATGAATGGAAAGGTTATAGGCGATGTGATCAACATTTTAATTCTTATTATACAGTCAACTAAATGTTAAATTCAAAAATAAAATCATTGAACCCCATATTAATACAATTGAAGGGAAACATGTCAGCGATAAAAATAAATATTCCAAAGAGGTACAGAACACAAGAATTTGTTATTATATCAAATTCGGTATATGATGAAAATAAATGAAAATTGAGGTCTATTTTCATATTTGCACAAATATTTATTAGGTTAAGTGGGAAAATAATAGCCCTTTTTTGAAGTCATTAATTTTTTTTTTAGCCCTTGTTATGCAAGATAAAAAAAGAAACAAAATTATTAGTTTAATAGAAAATAAAACAAGATCTCGTTTGTGTAGCAAATGTTTAAATAAAATTTCTTATAAATATGAGTTAATGGGTCGTTGTACAAGAAAAAAATGCCAGATTTACAACTCAATATCAAAATACAGTGGTATTAAAACAACAAAGAGTCTTTTAATTATGGAGGGTATTGTTGGTGGATTTACACTCAAGCAAACAAGTAAAGTTTATGAATGTGATTGTAAAACATAAAGAATTGTATGAAACAGTTAATATTTGTTTTCTAGAACTTTTTGATAAAAGAGAATTTAAATAAATTAGGCGGGACGGGAATTGTCGTTGAGATAGATGAATCGAAACTAGGATCTCGAAAATATAATCGCGGACACGTGGTCGAAGGAGTATGGGTTGTAGGCCTGGTTGAAAGAACCAGCCAAAGAAAGATTCGCCCTTTCCCAGAGATTAACAGAAACAGTGAAACATTAATAAAATTATCGAAGAAAATATTGCTGTTGGTTCCATAATCTATACAGATAAATGGCGCGGATATCTAGGTATTGATAAAAATAGAAAAAACACTTTACAGTAAATCACAGTCTTCATTTCGTTGACCCAGTAAGTGGTGTCTACACAAATACTATTGAAGGAAATTGGTGTGCAATTAAAAGATTGTGTCCACCAAACTTTCGTAGAAGAGTTTACGTTGATTTCTACTTAAAATTATTTGTTTTACTTAGGAAATATAGCAATAGCTTAATTAATGAAATATATAATGAAATAGTTTTAATTATTATAATTTTTTGGTTTTTATCATTTTTATATTTTATCCTACTTTTTTTATCTCTAATTACAAGGGTTAAAAAAAATAAAAGACTTTCAAAAAGCGCTAATAATATACCCAGTGTTGTATGTATTGATATGGACAAATCATATTAAGACTAGAGAATATGATTTGTTAGTTATGAAACGGTTTTAAGAAATAAAACTATATAAAAGAAAAGTTTAAATAAAGTACATGGTTTCTAAAAGGTTTAGTAAACGTTCTTCAGATGGTGTCGCAGGCACATCCAAGGCTGGAGTAGGGACTCCAGAAGATGCATTTGATACGCTGAAATATCCAGTGACACATTTCGAAAAGGAGAACAGATAACTTTTAAAAGAAACATGTCGGAAAGACGTATAAGAATAAATTTGTTCCTTACAGAAGGTGAGGTAGGGTTTACAAATTTATCCCATAACGAGAAAATGAATAAGATAGCCATGAAAGGTAGTGAAGCCTTCAGAGAGTGGTATTTTGATCGGGGAATAAACAGGGAACTTCCAGGGAATTGGGAGGAATTTAAGACGATTGTCATAGAATATTGTATGGGTACAGGGTTGGAATCCCTGTACAAGTACAAGGACGAAAAATGGAGCCAATATGTAGAGAGGCTGCATGATTGGGCACAGCAAAGAAGTTATCCTGAAGAAAGGGTGTACAAGAAACTCAGGAGCGAAAAATCGCCAAAAGAGTATCAAATATTATTTTTCACAGGGGATTTAAATTTAAAACAGCTAGTGCAAAGATTAGGTGAATGGGAGGTGGTAAATGAGATAACCACAAATAACATGAATAAATTAAAAAATAATGAAGTAAAAGTTATAAAAAAAGCATTGAGAATATCTAAGTCGGAGATACAATGTTTTAAGTGTAACAAATTCGGACATTATAAATTCGAATGTAACACCAAAGGGGATAATGGTATAAATAGTATCTATACATTGGAAAGTGGTTTAGACACCAGGGAGGTATCATTAAATGATTTAAAATGCATTGCACTTTTTGATACAGGAGCTGTAGACAATTTTATAGGATATGAAATTGCTAGTAAAATACCAAATGGTAATTTTACTAAAATAGACCAGAAGAAACTTTATAGTTTAGTAGATGGTAGTAAGTTAACCATTCATAAAGAAGTATCATTTAAGCTAAAAGATAACGGAAAAGAGTTTAACAATAAGGAAGTCAAGAATTGGTGTGTGAAGAGAAATATAGTGCACCAATTTTCAGTGCCATATTACCACGAGAGTAATGGTCGCATCGAACGAGCGAACAGAACAATAAGGGATGCGTTGAGAAGAACAAAAGGTGCAACTAAGATAAAGTTTAAAAATATAATTCAAAATTATAATAGCTCAGTGCACAGGGGAATAGGGATGTCTCCAAATGAGGCATCTAAACCTGAAAATCAAGAGAAAGTTAAAGAACACGAATCAAAGTATAAAAAGGAATTTGTGGGTAAAAAGGCAGAAGAGTTTAGAAATGGTCAAAATGTCTTGATAAGAAATGAAATAAAATCTGATAAGATGGATGATGAATTTAAGGAAAAAGGACAAATTTGTGAAAAGATATCGGATAACATATACAAAGTTAAGCTTAAAAATAAAGCTTGCATAATTAGGCATGCATCTCAGTTGAAGGGTTTTTAACAGGGGGATGTTGTATGTATTGATATGGACAAATCATATTAAGACTAGAGAATATGATTTGTTAGTTATGAAACGGTTTTAAGAAATAAAACTATATAAGAGAAAAGTTTAAATAAAGTACATGGTTTCTAAAAGGTTTAGTAAACGTTCTTCAGATGGTGTCGCAGGCACATCCAAGGCCCAGCCTCCTATTTATTATAATAAATTTTATTTTTCTTTCTTTTTTTTTACTTTCCAAAAACAAGGGTGTTTTTTATTTTAATTCTATTTAAATAGCAAAAAACGATCGCGAACGATCTTAATTCCATGAATTTGTCTTTATTTTGATTTTTTTTCTTTAAACAACGTTCTAAGAACGTTTACTATGTTAAACGGCAAATTAAACTATTTTTTTAGTAAAAAATTAATTTCTTTTTATGGGAGGTGGAGTCGCAGGATTTGCCTAAAACGTGTATAAATATAAAAATAAAAAAAATTACCCCATTTTTGAAATTTCTAAAAAACACCACATTTAACAGTAATAAATTAAAAAAAAAACATTTTTTAATTATAATTAAATATAAAATAATTTAGGTGTCGATCGACATAATTATTATATAACAGTCTAACAAGAACAACCCATTTAATGACAAACTTTTTTATGACATTTGACAAATTAAACATTATTTTCGAACAGGCCGCTGTTAATTTCGTCTTTTATACAACCTGTTCACTGTGTGGGCAATTATGTACTATTTATATTACAAAGGAATATAAAAGATGCAACTGGAATGAGTGTAGGAAAAGAGAACTCCTATTTTTAAATAACGTTTTTTTCAATAGTAAGATTGAAAGTTAGGTGATTTTAACAATCATTGAACTTTGGTGTGAAGGAATACACATAAAAACCATTGCTAATGTTTAAAAATAAGTTGAAAATTTGTTGGAAATACACTGCTCAAAATGGGTGAAAACCTAATAAAAAATTATTACAAAACTCTGCATAAAATAGGCGGGGATGAAATAATTGTAGAGGAAGACAGAGCGAAATTCGGAAAAAAAATACCACAAAGCAAACCACGTAGGCGGGGTATGGGTGTAAGAATCGTAAAGAGAACAGTTGAAAGAAAAATTATTCTTTGTAAAGTTGATAAATGAGACAAAGAAACATTGATGTCTAAAATGAAGGATTATATTTATCCAAATTCGAAAATATTTACTGATGGATGGAGAAGATATAGAACAAGTATTTAATTCCCACTACACAGTAAACTATCCAGTTGAATTTCAAAATAAAACTAATGATACACATATAAACACAGTAAAAATAAAACTAATGGTACACATATAAACACAGTTAAAAGAAACTGTCTTCAATAAAAGTAGGAATCCCTAAAAGATACAGAACAAAACTATTTATATAAAGTTATCTAATTAAATAAATGATAACGAGAAATGAAAAGGGAAATTTATTTGAAAATTTAATAAAATATATTTTTTAAAACCCACATGTTTTTCAGAAATTTCAAAAATAGGGGTAATTTTTTGTATTTTTATATTTATACCTGTTTTAGGTAAATCTGCGACTCATTAACTCTTTTTATGTAGAAAAATTACGAGACAAAAAACGATTTTTTGTTTCTAATCGAAAAAAATCTATCATCTTAAAATATTTTCTGTAATTGATACGAAAAATCAAACAAATCGAATTTTTTTTGACAATTCATTATTTTTATGTGAATAGCCAACATTAACTATGCCAGATTGTGATACGAAAACATATTGAAAAGATGATCGGTTTTTACAAATTTGCTCATCAAAAATTTAGAAATTTTATGAATCTACGAAGTTACGTTAAATCAAATCTAATATTCTCAGACAACAGTGGATAGAATATATAAATTATTTATATCTTGTAACGACAGAGAGAAAAATATTCAAGGATTCCTTGTTTAGACATTTTCTTAATGTCACCAATCACATGATCGTCGGTAAAGATTTATATTTTATAAATGAATAAATTGAAAAGCGATTTACAAATTTATAACAAAATTCCATATAAAGATGTATATGTATAAATGACAAGGTAGTTAAAAAACATTTCTTACTTTAGATATAATGTGATGTCCCTAAGGTGGTTACCCTTAATTTTAGTTTAATGATTGTAATTTTAGTAAATAGGTCATAATAATTTGGAATTGATGTTGCACTGAATAGAGAAATGGATTCTGTTGCGTCGTCAAAGATATTGATAAATCGATTACCAGGATTCAGTTTGCCAACTGATATTCTGTTAGTTAGCACGAGTTTAAAAACACGTCAATTATGAGAACCAGCCAGTGCGTAAAAATTACACTTACAATACAGTCAGATTCTAACCCAACAACAAGACTTCGAATGAAGTGAAAATCGAAAAAGTGATTTATTTGACGAAACATAAAGGGCGGCTACCTTTTGATCTGTGTTAAATTAAGGTATTAAAATTTTTTTACATTCTTCTACTATTTTTTAGTATTTCAATATTTTTTACTATCGAGCAAGATCTACAATTTCAGTATTAGGCTAAGTATTGTGTATAATAGTATAAATAAACACAAATTGTGGGTGTAAGACGGCTAATTGTTTAATCAGATTATATACAACTTTATTAGATGCAATGTTTTTCAATGATTTTTAAAAAAATCACAGAATAAAGATTTCTCAAAAAAAAAATTGACCCCTAATGTTTCAAATGTTATTCGTTTTACAAGTTGTGCAATCCCTGAATCCTGAAATGATTCAAAGAGATATTCTATTAGAAACTTTCAAGTATTTGGACCTACCAAAGGAAGAAATGGCTTCCAATCTGGAATTAAGACCACGGCCACGAGTAATTGGTATAATGAAAGATATCATGTTATTAAACCTGGAAGCTTGTATGCATTGGGAAGATGAAGCCAGGATTGTTGTTGAATGCTTCTTTCCAAAGGAAAAGGTGTTGTCATCAAAACCAAAACAAACATGGTTACGATCTTTCGGTTGTGTTGGTACTACAGAACCTTACAAAGAGAGTTACTGGTCTATAAAAGACAAAATTCGTGTCATAATCGATGGTCTAGACAATTTCAGGAAGTTGGATGATTTTAAAGAAATATGGAAAGTTATGAAAAAATGTGTGTCCGACACTTCCGCTCTAAACAAAGATACGGATCCGAAAGAATGTTCTAACCACATGATACTTCTTGATGCAATTAAGAAGCTGGGGGAAAAGAGGACTTGTGTTGATTGGAAAAGCTTAACAAAAGTCATAAAACTATTAATTGATGATACAATAAAAATAGTAAGATTCCCGTGCCTCTTTTACACCTCTGTCTGTAACCTTTTTCTATTGGATTGTCTGCTAGCAAGATTTCTAGTGGAAAACAAAGAAAATTTGAAGAGGGTAAAGTTCTTCGAGTTGTATTTCGAGATAGAAGATATATTTACCAGGATTGAAAACGAATCACCTCAATTACAACATCATAACTATCTATGCATAATGGAATTTACTAATAAATTGATAGGCGGTCAAATAGACAATGCTCTGTTCGATTTTGACGACAAAATTCTGTTCAAATGTTTACCATACAAAAAATATTTTAATAACAAAGGAATTAGTTATTTTTTAAACACTTTATCTGACTCAAAGAGTGAATTGATCAGATTCTTGATTTTCAGAGCTCAAATTGCAACTATTCTTAATAGTAGAAGTATTGATAAACTTCAGTATGCACAGGAATGTTTACGTTGAAGAAGGAGGGTTGATTAAATTGGTTAAATAAACAGTTTGAATTGATTTGTAATAAAACCTACTATTTTTACCTTCTCTTTCATCACTTTTACACACATCCTCACTACAAAAAAAATTAAAATCTTTTTAGTTCAAATTTTAATTTTCCTATAAAATATCTTCTGAAGGTGTGTTGATTTTTGATTGATTTTCTTACAATGCTAACTTGGAAATGACTTTTAATATTCAACTATGTCACAAATAGAGAAAAGATTTTACTATTTCGGTGATAAATAGAACAGAATGATCAGTATTAAGATTATGTATTTATGGTTGACTCGTGATTTACGAATATCTTTTGTCGATCTTTGTGTTTGAGGTAGGTGATGTGTAATTAGCCAAAAATTGATATTATAGGCTGGTAAAGTCAAGTTTCTATACATTCTAGCATTTATAACACAGTAGATTTATAAACATTTAAAACAATGAAAAGTTCAAACGTATGTAGTAACATTTAGATGATGAAGTCAGTTTTTGTTTATAAAGCTGTTATCGCATAAAACGATAATCGATAGGCATTTTGGTTCGTTTATAACCAATTAGGATATGTATTTTCTTTACTGTTTTATTATGTCATAAATTAAAGTCCCTTGTTTTGGCACGTTGGATTTGGGGGATGAAAACTTTGCGTATCCATTAAACATCTAAAGGTTAATTTTTCTAGGTTATTATATTACAAGTAAGCAGAAACGAAATGAAAAAGATACAGCATATACAAACCAATGTCAAAAAAACAACTTGTACAGTTATAGAAAATATTATTTAAAACTACTGGAAATTCCCAAAAAATAATTTTATATTGTCAAAATAGACCTGGGTCATCTTTTTGATTAGAAATACGATGAAGCATTGTTAAATTATATGAATATTAATATACAAAATAAAATAAAATGTCTGTCGTGACTTTTTTTTGATTTACAAGAATCTATTACTTAGCATATCAGGAAGAGTGTATAACGAAAGGATTTAATTACTAGGAAATTGACAAATCATATTCTTTTATTACTAATTTTGAGTTTTTTTAACACATATCACTCATATTAGCTCACAAAACAGCTGGCCTCAGCAATTTATTTGAAAATATAAACATTCAATCATCCAAAAAATACATGGAAAATTGTTGAGAATCATAAATTTTTTCATAAAATGTTTACTTGATTTCAAACAATTAAAAAATACCGAGCATTTCATTTAGATATTTTTTTCTTGAGAAAATAAACACAGGTGATTGACCTATATTGTTAAATGTAATTATGGGATGGTTTAATAATTAATGTATATATAATATCAAGTAATAAGTAGATAACTTGTCATGAATTGTATATTTATATTATATATTTTTCTATTTTTCATGAATCCAGCTTATCTTACTATTTCTGTTATTTAAAAATTGTAGTTTTTTTTCAAATCTTATAATTTTCAGGACTATATTGCTATTTCAGTTAAAATCAGAACTTTGTACATATTTGTCTCCACATTTTCAAAGTAGACTTTGACGGAAAAATGAAATATTTTTTGTTGTTTAAAACAGTATACCTTTTCGTTAACATTCATTTTACTATATATACATTTCTTTTAAATATATGTATTTGTGCTGGGTCTGTGTAGTTGAATTTTATGTTTACTTAATATGAAGATTTCTCACAGTATGTGAGGCTTCGTGAATATGGAAATGTATTAGATAACCAACAACAATAATTCCTATTTATGTTACAATCTGTCCTCAAAAATATATTTTTTTTGGTTTATATTATTTCTACTTTGAAAAATCACTAACATTCGAAATCCTTCTACAATTCTATGCTCTTATATTACAAAACTTCAATAACCAAAGTTGTTTTATATGTCCCAGTTTGGATCATCAAACCCATTTTATATTCATTTCCCAACAATGTTTAAAGTAAGTATAATTTACGGACACAATATAGATGCTGTATTTTTGACAAAGGATATAATATTTAAGATAAATACAAGTTTTGGAAGAAGTTTAACGTGCTGTCCGTATTTTAAGATGCTAAATAAATACAAATTAGCCCATTTTCAAATGCTCCGACGAACCGAACGGAAAAAAAGAACTACACCAAGAATATAGCAACAAACCGAACCTCTCCTTACAACAAAAGCTATGCACAACATGCCCTTCAAAAATAAAACGCCGTGACAATCTCAACAGCATGCGCTGCATAAAAGCAACATGTGGCAAAACTGAACCAATCCTAAAAATCGAAACCATAAAAAATTCAAAATACGGATTAACTGGAACATTACAACGGATCAACCTTTTTTTTTGGTCAATTGACCAAAAAAAAAGGTTGATCAAAATAATAATAAAAAAACAATTACTAAAAAAAATAATTACAATAAAAATATAAATAAAACCCTTTAAGTTTTAATTAGCTTATTAATAATTTCGAAATACAAATTTGAATTGAAACGATCTCTGAAAAGATATTCTTCAAGTATATGATCAATTGCAGACTTTTTAATGCCCTTTGATCTTTTAATTCTTAACTTTTGTCGATTCCAATAGGATTCAACGTTTTGTGTATGCTCTTTAGTTACTGGATTCACAAAATTGTATTTGTGGCATACTGTATTGTGCACAAAACCTAAACTACTCAAATTATTGTATGCTTTCCATTCATCACTGTTAATAATTGATCCTGTTCTAACATGGTCTAAAATAATTTTTATCAAAGTAAGTTTATCTCTCGTTTCTACACGTTTCATGAATCCCCTTGCAGGTTTGACCCTAGTATCCACAATACCAAATATCCAAATTGGTTCTAATGGAACATGGCCCTTATGAGATTTAACATTAAAACTGAATTTAGACTCATCAATTTGAATTTTAACATCAGGCCCGCTGAGTATAAGCGGATTAGTTATAAAATATTCTGAAATCTTTATGCGGATATTAGATATAAGACTAAATAAACAGCTCTCTGAAATTCCAACCATGTTTATTATATTTTTTTGTGAAATCTCAATGCTAAATAAATAAATAAAATGAATAAATTTTTTCAATGAAATAGAGAATTCTTCTAAAAATGATTCTGAACGAATTGACCTATGGCAAGTATACAATCTACAGGTTTTGTTAAAACACTGGAAAGAGTATGAATCTGTAGAGGTTGTCTTCTTTACTTGTTTCATTTCAGCTTCACAGCCCGTACACTTAATTACATATTTTAATATTCCTTGTTGTCGCGTGTATGTAATAATTTCAAGCATGTCATCAGAATTTAAAATTTTTTGTATATTTATCGTAAAGAATGTGGCTGTCATTGAGGGTTTGGTTTGCAAAATTGTGATAAATATATTTTATTAAAATTCGTTTTTTAGATTTGACCAAAAAAAAAGGATGATCTGATTTTGACCAAAAAAAAAGGATGATCCATTACAACTTCTCCATTTTATTTCCAGTGGACTGAAAACATAACAAATTACAGAATTAACGGGTATTTCAAAATCGACCATCTGGAGAATGCCACGAACATTTAAAACGGAACTAAGGAAAATGTTTTGGTCTACAAATTCTAAAATTAGAGGTGGTGGAGTGATTTTGGAGATCGACGAATTAAAATTTTAAAAGGCAAATACCATCGCGCCGACGGTGTTTGGTATCGTAGAAAGAACATCAGAAATGCGAAAACTATACTTTATAGTAAAAAATCGAAAACGTACAATAATTAATAATCATTTCAATAAATTTGCTGTGCAGGGCAGCATACAATATAGTAACATCTGGCGGGGACATAACGACCTGAGAAACACAGGACATAATTACTACACTGTTAATCACAATAGACATTTTGTTGATCCAATAATTTTAGTTCATACTAACACGATTGAAGGAAGCTGGTCTTCGTTAAAGGCAGAAATACCAAAGCGGTATAGAACAAAGAAAGGATAGGAATGTTTTTGATGTTCGTTATGATTAAGCGGAACTTTAACTGTTAAGTGTTTAACTATATTATTGCAAACGTTGAATAACACTAAAAATTGAATTTTTAAAAAAAAAGTAAATTTAAATGTTTTTCACTTCCACTAAAAAAAAAGGGTAAAAAAATATTTTCAATAAAAAAATCCAGACCCGGCTCCATTAATGGATCTAATTGTACAAAAATTTTATCAAAAAAATGCTCCTGTCTTATAGGCAAAATTTCATATATCACACAACATTGCCCTATTTTGCAATTCGGCTTTGCTGGAAGGGTAACTGATACTGAAATTAGTTTCTCCTTATGAAAGTATGTGAAAGATGATATTTATTATCCTATAGCCTAGTGTTATACATTTTTTGTCGTGCTACTGGAATCAATGCCATAAAATGTTAATAGTAAATGTTAAAGTATGTTACGGACAAAATAATGAAAGGAAGTTTGTAGCAAGAAAATCAAGTCTTTTTCAATGAACGAGGTTTCGATTATATTGACAGGATAAATAATAATTTATAGCACGATTCGATAAAAATAAATTCATACTCAAATATTATTTTTATTTTATCTGAAAAATGTGTAAAATCAAATCAGAGACTTTAAATGCCATCATAACCAATGTACAAAATAAGATAGAAAAGTTCGTAAATTATCAAGGAAAGAAATAAAATGCTTACTTTTTAGATTCCTGGTCATCTACCGTCTTTTTACTTCACTGATTTTTTTTGTGAGTTAATAACGAAAAAAACTTTTTTATGTCGCCTTTAAAGGAAAACTGTAATCTACCTTGTTAGTTGTTCATCTCGGAAGTAACGTTGCTGATTTCATAATTTTTATGATAATTTATTTTTAATTTAGTTATTTTGGAAAGACTGTAATAAAAAGAGATTTAATACTTCAGTATTTCTTAGAAACAAGATAAAGTTAAAACTAATAAAACATAGTCCTATGTTATTTGTTTTCTGAATTTATTCGTTAATATTGTCGGGTTTTATTTGTATTGCATCTCGGCTATTCAGTTAATAACGTAATAAACTTATTGAAGGTAAACAGGGTTTAGCTAACCGTCAAGTCTAATTTTATGTTGTAAATCTTTTTAAAATTGATCCTTTTCTATTATATCTATAAATATTTTCCTTAACCTTGCAATTCTAATAGAAATAGAGTTCGAGTTGCATCAATTTTTGGCTTCAGGATTTCAGCAATGATTTAGAATCACAAACTTTAAGATATTATAAAATATTATACGATAAGCAAAATTAAAAATACATCGGTTTATTAATTATCTGTAGTAAGTAATCTACGTATGAAATTTATTCAAACTGATATAAAACAATTTAAAGATGATTATTTTTTTAAATGTCAAACAGATGAGAAATGTATTTTACGAACATATCTTTTTTTTTAGTTTTATTTGAATACTTATATCACTCTTCCTAAAAAATATCAATAGGCGGCGTTTATTTATAAGAACGGTACCTATTTCTATTGATTTCATCCGAACTTCGAATGTTTTATAAATAAAGCTCGAAAGACTTTTTGTAAAACAAGGAACATAACCATAACTTCCTTTTATTCAAACTATACACGGTTTAGTGAGAGACTTTTTTAGATTACCTTTCAGAGATTTTACCCTTCTTCGTTAGATAATTAGAAGAGAACTTGGGTTAACAATATGATATAAAAGCTAATATAAAGATAATCTGATTGCAGGCTGTAAGTAAAATGCGATTATAAATAAATGAGATAGGAGAGAAACGCACGGGATTAGAACAACTATCGCAAAATATAATACGAAATTGCTTTATAAAAAAATAAAACCAAAATTTCATTTCTATTTTTTGTTTCGCATGTAAGGGATGTGGCAGTATCGCAATAAAAGTTTTGAATTATCATTTAAAGACCGGTCAAAGACTTATAAATAAGATATCACTAAACACAACATTATGATAGAAGTAAAGAAAAAGATATGCAAGTAGAAACTCTAACAGAATCGACGAAAGTTGAAACAAAAATAGAAATTGATATAATTTCGCAATGATGAAGTTTGGTTATACGATGGGATACAAAACATAACATTAAAAAATAGTAGTTAAAGAAACATTAATATTTATAATCAATTCATACGAAGACAGGAAAACATAAAAAATATTAAGGATATAAAATGTATAGAAGAATTCTTATAAGCATATTTGTAATCCATCTACATTTTTTACACCTTTTTTTCTGGTAAATACAAACATGTAGTTAGACATGTTCTATTTTAAAATCAAAGTTCTCAAAAGATAGAGAGTTGAAAAATATGACTATTTTTATCTGTATCGAATATTTTAAAGACTCGTTAATTATAAACTCGGTAGCATTCTAATAATGGTGGGTGTAAAAAATAAATAATTAATTAAATAACCCATGACTATTTTTAAAATTTGTAACACGAATAATTGATGAAGAAAAGGCTCATGAGTAAGGATCCGAATTGCGATTATACCCTCACCACCTAGTATATGTTCATTCTGCTATACATGTTTAATAGACCACAGTAAGCAAAGACATGGGTTTTCGTGTGTTTCTTGATGCAATAATAAGACTTGAAGTTGACGATTTAATTCTGTCTTTTGTAATTTTTTACGCTACAGTAGATTCCTAAAGTTAATTTATTGTTACGCCTTAAGGTTTACAGTAGAGGAAACTAAAGCAAATGTGGAAGTATCAGGTAGTACAGTCGTAACGTACAACAAAAAAAACCGCGAAAAAATAAGCAGCAGTTACGAAACAACCAGGCATAACAGAAAATAGCGAAGGGATAGTTTTACGGTTGAGATTGCCGAGGCTCACTTTTTTTCCAACAAGCGAAGAATTGGCAGAAGGTTCGTTGGTAAATCTTATTGGATTGTAGCTGGCCTTTGTAGAGAAACGAACGACGTGGTTTTTGAGATAACAATTGCGAGAAATTCGATATTTTTATCGAGACTAATAATAAACAACGTTGATAGAGGTACACGAATAATCACTGATGGGTGGAGAGGGTATAATTCTTTAAGTGTGTTAGGGCATATACACAACACAGTCAATCATTCAGTAGAGTTTTATCTGCAGTGGATGTAACCTTGCATACAAATACAATAGAAAGATTTTAGAGGGGTTTGAGAGACAAAATATCTATGGGATCTGGAGTAGACGATCTTAAAATGTATATTATAATTTTATACTGAACAGGAGCCTAAATAATTTTGATAGTATTGAAATATTTGATTATTTAGTTCGTTTACTGGTTTTTAAATATTAATTAAAATTTAATTATTTATTTTTACCCCCATTATCAGAATGCTACCGTCTACTTTTTTTTGGGGGAGATATCGATCGCAATTTATGATTTAGTAAATTAAAATAAATAAATAATTCTATCATGTCTTTATTTCCATCGCATGTTCTAATTTTTATCTTTTATAAGGCAGCCTCATAAAAAGATATGAATAAAAGACTTTGATCGAGGAAACAGAAACAGAAAAAAATTCTTTTTCATATGCCCATTCTATCGGGTTATTAAATACAAATAAATGATTAAAACGTATTGTAATCTAATGTTCCAGTCAATTAATTTGGATAAAGTAAAAACAGACATGAATTCAACGGGAGATATAAATGTGGGCAAACTTCATACAGGAAAATTATTTCATTTTTCAGCAATACGATTTTTAAAGGAGGTCATATCAGCATGAAAATCTTCATTGACATTTTATATGCATACTGTGAGAAGAAAAGTTTCTCTGAAATAGTTTTAGAATCAAATATTTCAAAAATACATCCTTGTTTATGGGAAAAAAAGCTTGTGATTTCGTAATAGAGTTAGCCCATCTTATTATTTGAAAAACTAGGAGCTGATGACGAGTTTATTGAATCTCTGTTATACAAAAGAAATCCACCGTTGGTTGGGTACTTTTGGAACAAAGAATCTGGGTTTTCGGAGCAATAGGCAGAAATACAAAAAAATTTAAGCCTATAATATCGAGAATGGTCGAATGTGAAGCTTTTGTTCACGAAAAGACCAAACCGGGATCTTGTGTTATTACTGATTTTCGGAGAGAATATCTGAATCTAAATTCAATCGGACATGTTCATCAAATACAGCATCAACTTCGTCGATCAAACTGATAGGAATATACATACGAATACAATTGCGCGTTTATAGCGCAGTCTAAAAAAAATTGTAAGAGGTTCAAATAATGATGTTGAAATCAAAAAGAGATGGCCTTATTTGAGATTTCTATTCTTTAAAAATCAAAAATACATAGGAAAATTATAATTTATTAATTTGCAGTAAATATCTCTTTTTTAATTCAATTATAATTTAAATAATTTTTACTAAATTTTAAATTGTGTTCAATCCCCCCCCCCCCAAAAAAAAAATAAACACTTACCTTTTAATTAAACAGTGCAAGGTATTTTATAATTTGTTAAAGGAAAATTAATCAAACATTAAAATGAAATACGCAAACTATAAACACGTTTTTTAGAATTATTTTATTACGAAATTGAAAACATTTCAGCAGGAGAGCCACAAAGATTATAGTCTCTCATCCTTCGATTACTTTGGTATTAACTTCTTTAACGTCTTGTTTGATTGTTTTACAGCCTGTAAGAATAGATTCCCAACCAACTTCTTTACCACTTTCAATATAACATGGCATATAATCAAAATAAAATATTTTCTTATACTCTAAAGATTTTGCTAGAATGCTCAGTTTTTCATAAATACATATTTCAGATTTACCAATAAAAACGGCGTCGTTAATCAATCTCCCTACTACGAGCGAAAACTCATTGATTAGACCAGCACGTTCCAAAAGGTTTTCAATTATACAGGCTACCTGATTACTCAGCACCCATTTATCGGCTTTAGCAGTATGTAACATTTCCTTTAATCCCTTTTCATTGCACATTTCGACCTGCCCGAAAGTTTCTTTGTATACTTCTCTCCGTTTGATCATTTTTATCATCTCCTCTGGTCTTGGCCCCGAGAATATTCTTTTATTTATCTTTGGAAACATTTTTTCGAATTTAAAGTCGGAATCATTCTGTATCGATTGTTTTTCGGAAATTTCGGTTCGTAATCGCCGTAATTTGCTTTCTATTGACTGGTAATCAAATAAAAGAAAATCAAAACCAAAAATGTACAACACATCATAGCTTTTAACTATAGTAGATTTGTCGATCTTTTCTTCCATAATAAATACTTTCTTCATAATTAACATTGCAAAATAAAAAAAGAACATGGGACGACTTTCTTTATTTTTTTAATTTGGGATGATATCCAAAAATGACTAATTTTCTCACCGCATTACTTTAACCGCGTTTTTTTATTTTTTTTACTTGAAACGTAAACTAATACTCTTAACTGAAATTTCGAAAGGCCGCTATGTTTTTCGTAATACTCTTTCAAAATAACATTATAAAGGAAATTAACCTAAACAAAATGATAAAAGAGATCTAAATACAAGACAAAATTATTAACATCTTCTACAAAATCACGGCTAGGTGAATTTGGTAACAACTTTATAAAATTGGAAGGATCACAAAATATGTATCTATAGCTAGTGTATAAATCGAGGTTCGAATTTTGATAATATTTTTAATACACTATTATTTATAAAAGTTAAAAGGTATTTTAATTACTTAGTTTATGATTTACGGATCTGCTAACTGGTTTATCAACACTTCTATTCCAATATATAAAAAAATATTAGAAGAGCAAATAAAGATTTAAGTAAAAGGTCAAAACTTGTAGAAGGGATATCAACTAAAATTATGCTCAAATATATCGATGTCCAAACCGATAATGTAAATTGATTAAGGAACTTTTATAAAAATATCAAAATAGATTGTTTGGTTAGTAGGTGAGAGTATTTAAAATATAAAATTGGCAAAAAAGCGAGTGAAAACAGTTGTGAATTGAATTTGTTTTTGCTTCGAAAGAAGAATCAAATCTGGACGTATGGATCTTAGAAAATATATGCTTATTTACATCTATGATACATCATTTGTAAGCGCCTTACAGATCCAATTATGGAAATACATACAAACATCGTTGAAAAACACAGTCTTTCGTCAAATAACGGTTATTAAAATCTTTTAAATTTAAAAACACATCGGTTTTATTGCTATGTTTTTAAACAACATGAAATATTTATGTCATACTATACTTAAATTTTTAAAAACATATCAAATTTCAATATTCCTCTAATCACAAAAAAATATAAATTACCATAATTACATTTTTAAAATCTTTATATAAATAATTATAAGTATCCAAAGAATAGAAGTTTATATTCTTCTTGAAATCACTGTTCGTGTCAACATGTAAAGTTAATAGAATTGATTAGACTGAAAATTTGTTGGTTAGGTTATTGTAAACGCACGATTTTGCCGTTTAAAATATATTTAACAAGTTTTTGCGCAAAGTTATACAAAATGTGCAACATATACAACTATATTCAACAATTAGCGATATTCTTTATAATAGAAGATATTTGGCTCGGTGGCAATTTTGGTGTGTTAGATAGCATTATACTAAGCAAAATGTATACTGTTAACTGTTTAGTTGGAATTCTATTATATCATGTCTTGGTATATTTTAAAACTAACCATTTGAATATGGTTTTTCTAAGCTTTGTATAACCATTTATGAAATATTTTATTGCAAAGTTCCTCAAACGTGATTAATACTTAATTATCAGTCTCTGTGGACGTTCCACAATGAGTAGAAGACGTTGTTTACACTCGACGTAAGTTTAATACTATGTAAGTGTGTTTTTTCTTAAATAATACAATATACATTTTGCTCAGAATAGTTGCAATATCGGAACTTTAGTAACGAAGTTGTGCATATTCAACATACACAGTTTCTATCTTTTTACAGCATTCTGTCATAGATTTTTAATTGCTTGCGATTGATGGTTTTAATGTGCAATTATCAGAATAGTGCAGTCATTTCTATGATGAATATCTACAAAACTTAAAGGAAATAAAGTCTTATAAAAAGAGTTGTTTTGCTTTGATAATAAATGAAGAGAATCTCTTTATAATATTTGGAAGGATAAATAAACAATTTATTTATGATATATCAAAGTTATTATTCATAAAGCCTCCCAAATACTAAAAAAATGGATATTTTTATATCAAGCTGAGAAATGTATTGTCGGAACAAAAAACATTTTCACGATACATATATTCAGCAATGTAATTTTGTATGTGTATAGTCGTCTTCCCACCCATATATTAAATTTTCGGTTTATCATCTGTATTTTAAAACTACATTTTTCTGTTCCCTTAATACATTTTTTTAATTTTTAATAAATAAATTAATATGTATAATTTTTATTAAAAAAATATTATGGTTTTCTGTTTATTAACCTGAATTTGATTTTTTTGTGGTTATATTCAAATTGTTGCCAAAAACTTTGTGTATGAATAAAAGAAATTTAAGTAAAATAACAACATATTAAATTACAGTATATGATTATTCGCTTGAAATTTGAGTGATATAAAACTTATCAAAAAAAATTGCAAATTCCCGACAAAAATCGAAAGGAAACAGAGAACTGAAATTATAAATATAGTAAAAATTATTCATGTTTTAAAAATACAATTTTTAATAACTTTCGCCTTTATTTAGAAAATAGTTTGGATATAATTTATTGTTTCGCATATAAAAAAACAATATATAAATCATCAATTGAAGCTTCTTTGCCGAGAATACAGTCGTATAAATATAAAATAAAATTAAAGTAATATTAATTCTGGAAATGAAGTGTGGTTTTAAATCAAAAATTGGTAGAATGATGAATTTTTTATACATAGACGAATTTATCTTTTTTAAAGAAAGATTAATATCGTAAGATATTTAGCAGGATTACATTGGATGCTCAGTGCGATACAACGTAAACCAAACAAATCAGACTATTCTTAAATACAAGGACAAATAAATTTACATGTAGCAATTTTGCAAAAGAAAACATTTTACCAGGAACACAGATTATTACAGATGGTGGGAGAGGCTCTTGTGAATTAAAAGAGTTGTGATAAATTCACGATACAATTATACAGAAGAAATTTTTTGTTAGCTCATCATATCAATTCATTTATTCTAATACGATAAAACGGCTAAGAAGATTTTTGAGTAAAATAGCCAGATTTTATTCTCCTGCTGGAAACAAAAAATATTATTTAAACTTTTATGGTATTTAAAATGTAAAAGCGTATCTGACAAATATTTTCAATATATGTAGTTTATTAAAAATTATTATGATTAATTAATATCTTTGCATAAAACAAAATTCAAATTGTTGAAATAGTTGTTCGAACTTTCTCTCAATACCGGTGGCTTACCAAAATAGGCATAAAGACAATTTTCTATATCGGTAAATTGCAATTCTTTTTTAAGAAAAAAACACAAAGCCTCAGTATAAATAATATTCCGAATTTTGTCATTAGAAGATTTGTCTTAAAACTAAACAATAATTATACGAACAAAAACATTTTCTTTTAACATCTCAAAACCGTTTCAATATCAAAACATTTCTACATAATTTTGTACAGATCTAGAGAGCCTCTGTCAAATTCCTATTTATTCCTGGCCGTGCTCTATTCTTACAGCTCCTAAAACATTCAAAGATAACTTCACACAAACAGATGATTAGTGGTAAAGCAGGAAAACAGCTCAATACAATAATAAACCAATAAAAACCACCGTGTGAAGGAATTGATGGGTTGTCGGTTATGATACCATCTGTGGTATTATCATTGAAATTAGAGTCGTTTGAATATGTCTGGTTAAAATTGAAATCAGAGCTGTTACCATTAATATTCATCCCAACAAGGATTACGAAAATATTATGATTGCCAATATCAAAAAAAGGAAAATTTATGATTAAATATATTAAAAAATATAAAACTTTGCCTTATAAGCCACGGTTTCATCGTTGATATTTGGGGTCGTTTTATCTTGTTAAAATAGAAGTTCTGTAACGTTTTTTAATTTTACAATTCAAAAGATTCACAATCAACTCTTAAACTGTTTTAACAAAATATTGATTTCAATATTATCTAATTTTATTTTTCATATCTTGAGGTTGTTTTCTGAAATGAAGATTGTGTTTATATTCAAAATTAAAAAGCGAAAGCTCTGTTAGATAACATATATTGGTACATGGAAATTATCGAAAAATGCCATAGTAGCGTATTATATACGTAAAAGTTTACACATACTACTTCTGTTTAAACACAGACAGTTAATTCAATTTCCAGTAAAAAAACAAATTCAATACATAATATCTTTAGAGTAAAGGCTTCTTAAACAAACCTGTTTGTAAATATTAAATACTCTATTGCTAGAGGCGCTTTTACTTTTAATTATACTGCTTTTACATTAAACAAAAAGCATAGGAATATCTGTTCAGTTTCGTAACTAAAAAGCCATAGGTGCCAATTTTTTTAAGCAATATAAGCCCCTTCTTAAAAATACAGGAAAATTAAATAACATTTCAAAGTATTTGTCTTGAGCACCTGTTCTAATCTCCATTTTTAAAACATATGCTAATATCGACACAATGTAAGCTATCTGTTTATTCAGTACAAAGGCTTCTAATGTCGTGTCGATTCTGTGAGCTTACATACAATACAATATTTTTGTAAAACAGTAGATTAAGTTGTTACTGCTTTGATGAACCGCCTGCTTCATCCATACAAATACAAATAAGTAGACTGTATGATTGAAAAATGAAGAGATTAAACTAGTGTTGAAAATATGAAAATAAATTGGGTTGGTGAGAGATTTCAAAAATTATAACCACAACAAATGAAAATAATTTATTAATTCGATGAATATGCTCAACTATTATATCTTGAAATTTAATTGAAATGGTTTAATTTAATAAAAAATTTGATGTTATATTCCACCACCCGCAAAGGTACGAACTTACTTAATTCGTATATTCTTCGAGAAAGTGTTCAAAATTCGTTCTTGCAATAATTTACCATGCAACACAATAAATCATGTTGATTATAAATGTTACAGCGACTTTCATAGCCACTTTATATAATTATTCAGAAAAATAGTAGAAATAAAATCAAATCCCAAAGGTGAATTTTCTAAAAACAAAAAAAAATAAACGTAAAATAAATAACAATGTTATAATATGCCCGATATCCCGTAATATTTAGTAAAAACTCGCATAAATCTCGTGATGTCTCTACATTGCATAATCAGCCGTCTATAAAATTTACGAATCCTTAAACATAGTTTTCTACCTTTGTCTTCATCAATGAATGTATTTACTTAATCTTATTTTTTGTATCTTAATAACCTACTCCTCCTTAAAAAAGATACAAATGTGTTGTACAGATTATGCTACAAAACTTTTGATTTCTTTGTGGTCTTTGAAAAAAGTTATACATATCTCCATTGTTTCTTTGTATATAGAATGACAAAAAATACGAACAATCTGTTTTTATATCAATATGTTCACTTGTCATTATCTAATAATGAATAAATACAATTGCCCCTCACAAATTCGCTATTTTTTAAGTATATCGTAAAAAAATCCAAATTCCATATATTTTTTCATTTTTTCATTTCTTAAAGCGCATAAGTCGCCTAATTAGAAACTCTTCAATCGTTTAGAGTATAAACTTTAATAGCAATACACTGGTTGAAAAGTAAAAACATAGAGCAACAAATATAAATATCACGGAAATTTTATCTTAGAACTAAAAGGCCTAGAAAATAAATCACCAAAACTTATAATAACGACCATATATGGAAAATTACGCTTACATATTCAATGGAGCAATAAGAAAAGTAGAAAGATTATTAAACGATTAAATTGTTACGATCCGCCTGAACACTGTGTAGATAGAATATATTACTTCATAGTTTATACTGCAAGCAGGGGTGGACTGGGGTGTTCAAGATGTCCGGGAAAAGAAACAAAAGCACCCCGATCTGACCTATTTTTGTTGAGCATTTTTTTTTCAACCCTGAGAGCCGAGGCCTCCAAAGTCACTAACGGGTCACTCTATAAATTACAATATACAATAATAAGTATAAAAACGATAAATTGCAAATATAATTTATAATTAGACATAAAGTATCAAAAATTCATTTATTCAAGGTATAAATCAATTTAGTTGGACTCACTTTAATGTTTGTGGTTATAGTATAAGCAACTTCTTCAAGCTGGGCATCATTTCTGCAACATTATCTATAATTGTGTCATTAGTCATTTCACTTAAAACATCGGTTTCCATTGACATAAGCATAAAAGCTTCAAGGTGTGTAGAAGACAATGAGCTTCGCAGGCGATTCTTAATGTATTTCAGTTTAGAGAATGATCTCTCACAAGCTATTTGGGTAGACGACAGCGTCAATAAAAGTTTATATGCACTAAACAGATGTTTGTATGTTTGACCAAAGAAACCGTATTTATGTAATACAGAAAAGCAGCAAACATGACAATTTTTGCAAGATTTGCATTTTGTTAGTTCCTCACTCTTATCCACAACTTGGTCGTCCCAGAGTTCATGTGGTAAATCTTCACTAAAGTTGTCCTCTACCGAAACATCGCACATTTGGAGAAGGTATTGGTCCGGGACTGAATTTTTAAATTTGTCCCATTTCTGCGCAAAGTCTGTTAGCTCTTCTCTGAGATTAGTCGCTGTAGCGCTTTCATCGAATTTAACCAAAATACTGCTAAGGCGCTGCATCGCTGATATCGCCAAACCTTGTTGTTTAATATCCTCAAAGTTTTGTGGATCAAGACAGGCAATATCTGCGTACAAGGAATCATGACTTTGAAATCGCTTTTCTATAGCTTTTATAATCGTGTCCATGATGCAATTATGAACTTCAATTCGATATCTGTCCACGGCATTATTTCTTACTATCTCGTGCGTTCTTTTCTCATCAGATATCACTTTTGGTTTGCGTAAACGTTTCTCTACAAAATCTTCCTCAATTGTAATTTCAACATTTTCTTCTTGCAACCTGTTATTGGCCCAGGCCACAAATTGTTTGGCACTGTCTAGAACACCATCGAAACCTCTTGAAATATTTTTTAACAACTGAACAGTACAATCTACATTACGGTATGCTTGTAGTGCATCCATTCCGGTGGTTTGTAAATAATTAGAAAGTGACCCTGTATGCTGGAATATTCTCAAGTATAGTTTTGCAGTGACAACCGTTTCAAACTTGATAAACTTATCTAGTAAATTTTGAGCTGTATCCCTGATTTTTGCATTGAATGCTTCCGATGATGCTAGTTCTTGTAACGTACAAATCAGTTCTATAAACAATGATGAGTTTGGATCATCAACATTACCAAATACTTTTTTAAGCCACTTTCTTTCGCCCACCATCGCGTTTCACCAATAATATTTAATTTTTGGTGCCTCGATTTTTGTTGGTGATCGGCCCAAACATCCATTCTTTTATACGATTCTCTTAAAAACACAGCACAGGTATTTAGCAGTTGAAATAGGCTAATTGAAGCAGTCGTGGTTTGAGTGGTATCACTTAGAACAAGATTCAATACATGTGAGTAGCACCAGACATGAATTTGATGAGGTGCAACGTCACTCAACCATTTAGTAAACCCGTTGTACTGTCCTTGCATATTGGCAGCCCCGTCAGTAGAACTACCGACGCAATATTCAATATTTATGTTACATTCACCGAGTTTCTCTTGGAATAATTCAAACATACCTTTTCCAGTAGAAGATGTACAGTTTGCAACGCAAATGAGTCGCTCATGAACTTTATGTGTAACATATCTTATAATTATTGAGCACTGATCCTTTACACTTACATCCTGAGTTGTATCCAATTGTACTGAAAACATACCAGCAGATTTAATTTCCTCCGAAATGGTGTTCTTTATTATTTTTCTCATTACTTCAATGATATAATTTAATGTTGTCTTCGATATGAGGGTAATCAAACTTCCTCTCCCCCTATTCGCCAAATTAGACGCGTGCCTATTTTTGCTTTTCTCAATAACTGTATCAAGATGTTTTTTAATTAATGGGTCAAATTTTGACAAGAGTAATAATATTTCCAAGAAATTTCCATGATCAATCGTATCATCGTTTAATGTATAGGTAGCATCATTTCTTGACCGATAGCTAAGACCACGTTTTCCAATCATTTTCAGAATCTCAATTACTCTCTCCATCACTTGTCTCTTTTCTTGAACTTGTTGGTACCTAATTTTATTTTGTTGAGAGAATAAAATGCTATCAATGTCTCTTTCACTTACAGACACAATATGAGCTTCCACACATTTCTCATGATATTTGCTGTTTTCATGTTCCTCTATTCTTTGATGCACGTGTTTCCAGGAATTCATTCCTTCTGTGAATGAATTCATATTGTCAGTCTTGCCATATGCTAAGCATACTGTGCAAAACAGGGCTTTAGATTCTGTACAGTATGACACCCAATTCCTATTGATACCATTGCTTCTGAAAAATACCCTCTGCGCATTTGTAAATGGTAGATGTGTTTCATTCGCATTTGGTTGTATTGGGTGAAATTTAAAAAATGATTGTAAATTATTCTGTTGAGGACGGTTGAAATAGCTACTGATGCTGTTTTTATCATCAAGAACTGAAGCTTCTGGACTGTCATTTTTGCAATTTTGATTTGTTACTACAAGCGTTGTTTTCGTAGATATTGTGTTGTCAGTTAACTCAGTTTCTAAATGTAAGGTGGGAATCAAGTTTTCTGGGACTACGGAATTCTGACTGTTATCATAATTTTGATTTCCTTCTGGTTTTGTACTTGTTGAAGTTGTTTCTTTAGAGAGGGTGTCTTTGGTTTGAATTGGACTACCTTTAAATAAATCGTCTAGATTGCGGCATTTAGCTACATATTTGGCAAGAGGTTTTAGTTTCTTATCTCTTACTTTCTCTGAACCACCTTTATATTTACGTTTCGAATTATCACTAATAACTGTCAATTATTATATTTATTTTATTAATATTATTTATTAACATTAACAAAATTTTTTTTTAAACATTGCAGACTAAGCGGAAGTAGATTGGCAAATGTAAATATTCTAAAAGGGCCGCAATTTCATTCGAAAGGGGCCGCTAGTAAGCTCTCCCTTAGAAATAAAAAAAAACACAGCCTATCGTAACGTAAGCTAATGAACATGGCAGCCGCTGGCTGTATGAAGCTCTTTTTTGCATAAGAGTACAGCACTGCTGATATTGATCTGAACACTATAGCCTGCCATTTTTGGTAGTGCATATCTAATATTACCCCCACCGATTGTGGCGGCCTACCGGGAAAAATCCCGGTGTCCCGGCGGCCCAGTCCACCACTGACTGCAAGCATCTTAAAAACACCTAACTTCTAAATATAAAAAAGTCTTTATCTTACCATCAGATGAGATTTTAGTAGAGAATTTTAGTGTCACAATAAACCTATATTCATTTTTTATAGTTTAATTAAACGACATATACTATCTTTAAGTAGCTGTGTCCTATTTATAGTCAATGAGTTAAATTCACAACAAAATATTTATTTTTTATTAAATTATTTTACCAGTGATATCTTTTTATCATGTTAATACACCGTCAGGTAGTAATCATAATATAGACAGAAATTGTTACAATATATTAGCTTTTTATAAATGGACATTTGTTAAACACGAGGAAGAATTTAAAATGACATTGTTTAATGAATAAACTGTTAAAACCGAATGAAAAGCATATAGATGTAAAAAAATGTCGCATTGTAAGATCAAGTGTATGGGGGCACTATTTTTTCAATACGAAATTATCAATATCAAGATACCTTAATGTTATATATTTTTGATCGCATGATTTAACATAATTCAAAACCAAAAAAAAATTGAATGTAATTGCAAAAAATAGTTTTTTAATGTTATTCAAAATTACAATATTTTTAATTTTATAAAAGGAAGATCGGTGAAATAGGTTTGCATGTACAAATTGATGAATGCATATTTTCTAAGAGAAAAAAACAATTTGAAGCGTATCTTCATACATATATGGATTGTTGGTGGGATATGCCATGAAACAAAAGAGTTTTTTAAACTGTGTTTAAAAGTCGGGAAGCCTAAATGCAAATCATCAAAGAACACGTACACCCAGGAACATTTACATAGTCGTATAAATGGGCAGTATATAAACATTGGAAGCTATTATTTATGTATATTTGATTGTCAAACATTTTACAAATTTTGTCAATTCAGAAACAGGTACCAATACCCATTAATACAATCTTCATAGACGGCTACGAAAAAATTGTTACGATCCAGGAATATTACTAAAGAGTGTAACTATTTAATTATTTTGAAGAATATAGTTTTAAAAGATGTATTTAAAAAAATAATTAGTGAAGGTAAAAATTATGACTTTTTGATTAATTTATAAAACATATTTATTATTTTAGAATTCAACTCGCTAGGAAAAATAGAACATAACCTTTGAGACGGCGTCTTCTGGTGAATGTCTATTAAATTCTAAAACATTCAAAAATCTTTTTCCCAGAACAACAACACAAAAAGTGATTTAACACATCAACGTTCACAGATGCGATGAGGAATATCTACATAATTTTAAATGAAAATAACAGTTTTGATAAACCTCAATATGTCTGTTCAAACCAAACCGAAGATTTTTGTTTCTTTCAGTGTAGATCAAGAGCACACGAAGATTAGATAATATAACAAAGAATTGTCTGTTAATGCACATAACTTACAATGTTTGGATGAAATTGGTTATGTTCAACAATTGCTCTTTGGATTTGGAAAATAAATTTAATACAGAAATAATAAAAAATGGCTTGGCTTCTATATACGTACAAGTTCTATTCTCTGTTTATATTTTTATTAAAAATATATTTAATTGTACTAATTATTGATATTTATTCAAATTTTCCATAATTTTAATAAAACTATTTAGTTTATACTTAAACATAAATTCTAAAGACATAAGAGTTAAATCAAAGTTAGAAGTAATATTTCTACCCCGCATCATACCTTTAAAAACAACCCATCTGTTTTAGATGGCCTGTGTATATACACCATTTTCAGGATTAACAAAATTTTCGCTATGATTTACTGTTTTATGATAATATACAAGTCTTCCGAAATATAAATGACCTTTCCAACAATTTGTAACGGTCGTTGTACATATTTCTACGTTATGGGTTATTATTTTTGACAGTGTGTTTTGATCACGAGAATATACTTCGACAAAGAATATTTTATTGGTAGTTAAATCTACACCACCAACTATCCATGGAGATTTTATCACTCTCCCAACATTATATTTTCGCTTGTTATATTTTAATTCGTCGATTTCAACAACATGCCCATTACCTCCAATTTTCTTATTACGTAGACTCTTCATAATAAAATATTGTTGCATACTTAATTTTTTGTATCACACATTTAATGTACCACAAGAATTCGTATTTGACTCTAAGAATTTTTATTTTAGGTGAGATATTTCGACCAAAAATATATTAAATCGATAATTTCGATTATATTTTTTTTCATGTTTTGAAATATCGTTTTATAAAAATTGAATTTGTACTACTACAACTATTACATCTCCATCTAAAGTTTTCATGTACCTTTTCTCTTTTCATTTGAATGTCGTAAAATTGATTAGAACTTTTTTCTTTTGAAATGTTGTTTTTTTCAATCATTCATGATAAGGTTTCATCATATGGGGTTGTTAGCAGTGCAAGTTGGGAAAATTTAAGATGTAATATATATAAAGCGTTTGTTTTGTGAATTTCATTCTAATTAAAAAAAACATAAACCGAGAATAGAACTCGTACGTACCAGGACCTCACCCGGCTCGAAGATCAATGAAAGTTTTAAGATGAGTCTTTTGAGAACGGATATTTGCTTGAAACGGGGAAATCGAATGGCCTCTGAGTTCTACTCATCTAACAGCGCCTCAATTTTTTTCTGGGGATATTTAAAGGAATAAGTGTATGCAAATCTATCCCGAGAGATTAAACGACCTAAAAGCACACATAGTAAAAGCAATTGCTCTAATAACCTTGGAAATATAGCGTGATGGAGAGTGCGTTACAAAGAGTCATTAATTGCAAATCTGAAAATGTTGGTTATTTACAAAATATTATATTTCGTAATTAAAATGAATTCTACACTTTACATTTCATATTTGTATATTTAATTTATTTAAAATTGTGTGCGTGACTTTTGGAACACCCTGTATATGTTATGTCTAAAAAAAATGATCAAATTTATATAAAATTATAATCGGAGTAGCATTCTGTACCTTCACATTTGTAACTCTTCGAGAACAGGTTTCACATTCGTTAACAACATTTTTAATTTCATTGATTTTTATATTATAAGATTTTCATTTCAATTCATGATGCTAAGCTATTAATACATCGATGAAATCTAATACTAGCTTCACTTATAATATTCTTTTTTTCGTCAAATTCATAATCTGGAATAAATTCTATTGGATCACCAGTGTCAACTCTTACATATATTTTTCATTTTTTAATATAAAGTTCTTGTCTTTCTAATACAAATTAGTGTTTTTCTTGGTTGTCTAAATTTAAAGGTATAGTTCCGGTTGACAGGTAGTTGAATATTGCATCGTATTCATTAGATGAACTAATAATTTATCGTTTGGGGATTATGTGTTTTTAGTTGTATTGTTTGTATTTTTAGGAATTAAAAGGGTTTTTTATGGATTGAAAACGTTAAATATTTTATGATTCAATATTTTATACTACACCTTAAAACATATTTTTTATAATTGAACATAAAAGGATACATGTTTATTTAAATATATAACATTTTGTATGTATTTTGAAGTTGAGGAATATTATAAATAAATCCTTGGTGTGTCCCCGGTTTGAGAGGGTTGGATTGAATTCTAAAAATCTTTATATTTTTTTAAAAAATGATGACAAAAACTCATGTACTTGAACCACCGAGAAGTTGTTATACATCACAGACATATGTTGCAGCATTGGACTGGTTAATGCGAAATGAATTTACTTAAACGATTTTTTGTGTACATACTGCACTTTTAAAAGATTAAAGTTGGAAAGACAGAATACAACACCAGAAAGTTCGACACGATGGCGGTGTGGAACGTGTAATTAAAGCAAGTTACCGTCGTATGACAAATTTTGCACAATTCTATTTTGGATTTAGGAAAACAGGTTGATTTAATATATTTTTGGTGTTTAGATTTAACCCAAACTAAAAGTTTACACAAAATAAAAAGCAAATCCTATGTTACGATAGGCAGATGGTATAGAATGTTGATTTTACAAATTTTCTTTATTCTGCGCAAAGAATCCCCAAACAGGATATGTGGTGTTGGTTCGACCGTTAGGGTAGACGAAACAAAATTCTCAAAAAAAAAGTTTAATGTTGGATGTGTTGTTAGAACTCCTTGGATAATTGGGGGAGTAGATATTAACAGTGGGGATGTAGATTTCAGAGAAGTTTTGTTTAGGAATCGACAGACAATAGGCGGTGTTTTAGTAGATTGTATTACTCCCGGGACGATTATTATTACTGACTGCTAGCGCGGATATGTTAATTGGTCCAGAATAGGGTATCATCATCTTACCGTAATTGACAGCGTAAACTTCGTCGATCAATTGACTGGTGCAAATACACAAGCAATCAAAAATTGCTAGAGTGTTTTGAGCGCAAATTTACAGCCATTTTATTAATGATAGACGTGATTTAAGCTTAATTTTTGCTGAATTCATGTCGAAGTTGAAATATAATTGTAAAACTTTTAGTTTAATAATGAAAAATTTGAATAAATATGATTAAATATTTAATGTTTCCTTTAATTTTTCTAAAAAAATATATAAAGATTTTAAGGATTCGACTCCCCCTTAAGACGGGAAGACACCAAAACCTTTCAGTGTAGTAGACATTTTTATTTCATAATACATGAAAACTTCTGAACCTAGTTCTTTGGATTTATTATTAAAACAAGTGAATTAAATACCCCATTTCAAGTAATTACAATTGCTTTAATATCTTGGTTGCTCATTTTAGAATTGCATATGGTTTGGATAAAGCATATACCCTGCATATTTCATTCTTAGAAGAATAATCGATAGGGCTTATGTCTTCAAACTAAAAGTGGTCATTAATGCATATTATCGTATTATATTCATTGTTTTACTCTCATAAATCAAAAACGATGTCTAGGCAAAATGAACTAAACATACAAAACAAATACATAAATTTTATTCCATATTTCACCACCGACTTGACATAACCGGCAGATCGTATTTATTTTATCTTAAACATTTTGGAAACACAGAAAATAGTAACGTAATTCTGAGGAAGCTTAAAAATGAGACGTTATGAAATAATATATGGTATATATTATTTAAGATAAAATAAAAAATCTTTCAACATAAATTTTATTTCCTTTTTGTTGACGACTTACGAACAAGATCGACAGTGTTTTAAATATACTATCATCAAAAGATTAGACTTTTTCACAAAGAAATTGATATTCAAATGATATTTAGTTTATGAAAAAATGGTTATTTTAATAAATATTTTAGTGTTCAAGCTAATTATATAATTTACAAACACGTTCTTTTTATTGTGTTTAACTATAATGATGGCACAAACAAATCCTTTATAATCGTTTATATATTTTGTCTATATTAATAAAGAGTATGATTGCAGTTTCTTTATGTCGGTTGAATATAAACAAACTATGATATGAATTACCGTATTTTTGGCCGTTTAAAAGAGAATTTATAGTATACGACTTAGTCAATTGGTAATGCGTTGTCTGTTCCATTTTTATGTACATTTATCCTATAATTACCATATTTAGAAAGAAAAATATCGGTATATTTTTTTCGCTGTAAGCCTTTTTATAATGACGCGCAAGATACGAGATATTTGGATTCTGCTCATCGCAAAGATTGTATTATTAAAGCTTCCCGGAAAACACGCTGACTTAACCGAGGACGGGATCAAGTGGTAATTCTCTTTCTTTAGTTTATGTTTCAGAGAGACTTTTCTTTTTTGAACAAGAAAACCAACCAACAAAAACAATTTATTACTCCTTTTTTGGAATGTATATATAATTTTATATACGGTATATAATATTATTCGAACTACTACTTTGTTATAAGATATGCAGGTCAATAGATTTTTTGTATTGACAATAGTTAAAAGCTTTACAATAAGAGTAAACATTAAATAAAAATATATTGCTTTTTAAAGTTTAGTAAAATTTGTCATATAGTAATTGCCTTTTAGTTTCATAAAATATTACGTAATACATCTTAATTTTTAAGATGTAAATGTTCAGTATATCTGACTATATATGAAAAAGCTTGTATTATTTTATAACTGAAACCTTAAACCTAGTTATATTTAAAAAAATGTTAGAAATCAATACAAACTCCCATTTAATATCACTTCTGATCTTAGACGTTCGCGAAAAATCAACAAAAGTTTTAATAGTATAAGACATAAGGTATTTAAAGAAGAATATCTGCCCAGAGAAACATAATGTTACTACAAAATTGATTTTAACGATTTTTTTATCCGAAACATTAGTATAGTTTATATTTTATTAACGTTGTTAATGTAAATGTTGAAATTTTCTATCGATAAATTGTAAACAAAAAGAGTTCTGATGAAAGCCTGATAAAATAGTCTTTATTTATCAATTATATCAAATATTACAACACATAGACCGAAGGAGGCGATGTTTACAAGATTTATGACAAATAAAAGTAGTTTCAACTTTATAAACATACAATAAGTGTGTTAGTACATTTAAATACGAGTATCCAAAACCTTTATTAGGACCAATTGATATAAATTTTACTTGCTGCATATATAAGTCATTTTAAAAAAAATTTAAACACAAACAATAAATCATTTGCAAATATTTAAAGATACCAGAAAAGTGGTAAGTTTTAGACGCAGTATTGTAACCGAAATTTTAAAAGAATATAAACAAGACCGATATAATTTTTGTTTCTATATTTATTGTCTGAGCATGAAATTTTTGAAACAAGTTCTGAAAGATTAATAACTCGTTAAACCCATAAAATATTAGATATGAAGTTTGATCAGTGATCTCGTTTTGATTGATAGCCATGCAAATGTTTTTAAAGTATCGTTGATAATATTTTATAATTTAAATTATTGTTAACAATAATTAAATGTTTTCAATAAACAATTCCATCAATTGGCATTCTTGTTAAGTAAATACTTCTGAAACCAATTTACCATTCTAATAATTTAAAAACTAGAATACTATTTGGTTAAAATATAGCATTTTTAACTGCATATAGGTTATTTAACATTAAATAAAACTTTCAGTATAACCTTTATCCTTCAATTATATCTAATATATTTTTATCTAAATAAGACGCAGGGTGGTCTACAACGCCGTTTTGAAAGCTTTAAGATTGTTATTGATAGTACAGGTTATTGAACAGCATTTCTATAAAGATGTGGTAATATTTACCTCAGACAATTGTACCGTTGTCAATGCTCGTCTCTCCTTCTTCCTACGATATACAAATCGATAAAGTACGTACTCAAATAGTAAATTATAGTCAATGAAAGAAAGAGTACTAGCATAGCAATTGCTTCTGGATGATACATAAGATGTTTATCTGTTTGCGTGGTGTTTGTTGGATGATCATCTGTGATATTTATCGGGTAGGAGTCGTTTGAGTATCCTGTAATTAAGTCGAATTGAGAGCTGTAAACATTACTATCCATTTTTAACATGGGTTATA